>JAQIWN010001790.1:0-18648 GCA_034699025.1 Entomobrya cf. arborea Gr-Col-00668
GGTATTTTTTGAGGCGCATGTCATTAATCAAGAAGTCCAAATACTGGAATTAAAATTCCTGGTACTGCCAAATTGTTCTTTTGTAGCTCATTAATGTCTTTTAGACTGCGATCCACAGGAAGAGTATCCTTCGTTGTTAAAATGAATAAATGGATTGTAATACAAAGGTGAGCAGAGTATAAGAGCTTAACAGAGGGGCATGGTGGAGATTAAGAATATTTAATGAATGGAGTTAGAATGTTGAAATAGGCAGGCTCTCCTGGAAGGACAGAAAAAGGCAGACTCTCTCTTGACAAAATGCCAAATAAAAATTATCAAAAGATTTGCTGTATTTAAAATGTAAATGGAAAATTCAAGCGCACGATTTCAGAAGTTCAACATGAATATGAGAATTTAACTATGCTCAAGGTTACAATAAAATGGCTCCTAATTCTGATGCTTAAAGAAATCATTTAAAGTATTGTGAAAGACTATCCCATTTAAAAGTAACATGATGTATATACAATCAATTATCGTTAACAAATAAATTTAAGGCATTTTCAGAATTCTGATTTATATTTATTCCGTTTTAGTTACACGAGATGTACTAATGAATAGGATTATTGTTAATGTTATATATTAGTTGCAAGAAGTTGTCGTTCATGTGGATATTATACCCTGTTACTGGAAAACAAGAACATAAGTTATCGTTCCATTCAAATAATGTGGTCTGTAAACACTTCGAATTGCAAATAAAATCGTTTTGTAATTTATTAGTTCCCTTTTAAACAGCATGTAACGATTTTATTTGAATATTCAACAAACATTCATCAAATTATTTAAAAAATTATTATACCCACGTCTTGTTAGAGATGCTAATGCCATTGAGGTCTTTGGTATCATCACACATTTGTCTTTGTTGCAAATCTCTACATTTGTACAGTGCGAGGATAAATCACCAATACCTTCCTAAAGCTTGGTTCGCGAGTTACTTTCGGCACAAATAGATGCAAACTTCAAAAATATGCGAAAGCTGGATCGGACTTGATGGTTTTCTGGAAGTCACCAAAAAAAGTGTTCAGGGGACGGATGTTTGATAGGACGGCTTTTCAAGACTTACAGCAATTATCACTACAAATTGACTTTTGAAGTTTTCCACCACACCATCAACACATGTAATCGGTAAACTGTACATCAAACACGATGCCCTTCTTGGAAAAAACAGACAGTGTGTTGAATTGCAAATCATTAAAGACACAAAGACTTAATGGTTCGTAGTTTCCAACAAGAATGAACTTTCCTGCATTCTTGTAGTAGTCGGAAAAGTGCTGCTAGTATCGCATAAGCTCTGTACGTAAATTTGAGTACATGAATCATCATGAATCCAAGGCCTCAGAGTTGGTAAACAGTTATAATTATCGTGTGGCTTAAAAAAGTAGCTGACAACATAGTTTTTTAAGTTTAAGTTTTTTCTCGGATGTCCCGTTTGACTGAAGATGCTTTACAATTTCGCCAAAAAAGGCAAATTAGCAGTAGAAGTAATTTACGCATCGTAATTGTAGGTATAAACTTAATGTTTGCGTCACTAAAGATTTAGTTGTTTATTTTATTTTAAATTCTTCGTTAAGTACTTGAATTTGGACCGCAAAGGAATACGAGAGATGAACGGTATACAATCGAAATAAAATGAATCCAATGAAATGAACTTAATGCACTTCTGGTTTTACAAATATGAATAATGATGGACAGTTAGGACCAGGCACGAATTACTTTGCAAGCAACTTTCAGAATACTGGACTTTAACTTAAATAGAAAAAAAAGTTTCAAAATTTTAACTTACAAAAACACCTTTTCGTTCCTGAAACCAAATCATCCAGAGGAAAAACCGGTCACGCTGGTTGTTTTGATGACCTGGAAATATAAGTTTTAACGCTTTGTCCCAAATGCTGTCTTCGTCCTTCCAATTTCGTTTAATCAGCTTCGTAATTTTCCCTTCCGACACTTGAAACAACGCCTTGGCTATTATTTTGGAATCTTTACCAAGTGCAACCCATTTTTTGTATGCTTCGTCCATTGCGTATGATACCTGAACTACCGTTTGCCTAATCTTTTGTGTGAAAAAAATTATATGGACACGAAGTAAAAATTTTATTTTAAAAAAGCGCAAAAGATTTCAATTGCAATTTTTATTTTCACAATAGATTTTCATGAATTTACTTATTAAATAAATGATCGGGAAAACAACTATTCTCTGATAAAACCAGCAAGACCGCCTGTTAATTCGATGAGCTCGTCCTCTTCAAGTGAGGAATTTCTGTGAATGATGGTGAAAGAAGTTCTATGTGCACCCTTTGTCATTGATAAGTGGTAAAGAAGTTGCTGGCATTCCAAAATATCCAAGTTTTTCCATTTCTAAATAAACACATGCATAACACTAGCATTGTCCGATTTGTTTGTAGTTAAATTTTATTTTTAACCTACTGGGTTGTCGCTTACTAATCGAAACGCTTCATCTTCTGATTTGTATTGCAATTGAGTAGTCCCAGTTTTCAAATTTTTAAAAATAAACCTTTGAACAGAATATTCTCGGTCTACTAGCACATTCATAGCTTTCCCGTCTTCAAAATATGATATTGCTTGTTGTGCACCATAAAAGGTCTTGTTCCATTTTGCTTGATGATACATCAGCCATAACTCTAAAAATACGCCACAATTTTTTTTAAGCGATAGACAATTACACCGAGACAAATATTTAAAAAGATTATCTCGCCTACTTGATAATATTTTGGGCTCCAATATTTGGTATCGCAAAGCTGTCGTCTTTCTCAAAAAAACTAGTTGCATCCTTTGAAACAATAAAAAGTAATGCAGCAAAAACTTGCATAAATCTTAAAAGAGGATTTAAGAAATTACCATTAGACAACTTTCCGAGCAAAACCCTAGAGATTTTCTAGATGGAATCAGGACATGGTCTCCAATTTTGGCTTTCCTAAAAAAACATAATCGTAAATACCTACATAAACCTGCTAGAATATAGGTAATAAATTTACGTAATTGGGTTCCAATGAGAGCAGCCACCCGCTGATGCAGCAATTTTAAGAAAAAACTGAAACAAACAAAAATAGATTTTACACAATAATTTAAATTACAAAATAAGCATGTTTTAGTAGACTTAAAAATGCTGTGAACAAACGCACAGCAGCTTTAGAAAAAACCTCCATCCTTCTGGTGATAATGGCTGGAGAAAACTAATAAATATTTCTTTGATTGCTAGGCTTAACACATTAGCTTTTATATGTATTGGGATGAAGCACAAAATAAAAATGTGCTGGTTTACTGGCACGTGTTATTGCCTGCTATCTGATTTTGGATCAGTTCAAAGCAAGAATTTTTAGAGCTAAAAGTTGATTACCTTTTTAGGACCCGCCCAAAAATTGCCTCATGACGGAGCAAAAAGTAGAATTAATGAAGTGATTTTTTAATTAAATGAAGTTAATTTTGCTTCGTTGAGATTACATATATTTTAATTAGGTAAATGATTTCATATTTACTTTTGTCATCATAAACAACAACAACTAGAATATCTTACCTATTTACCACTAACGAGGGAACTATTTCTGCCCATTTCAACAGACCGGCTTGATATTCCGGCAATAGGTGGGTATTAATAAGAGATAACTGTTCCCCAAACCATTCGTCTCCATAACGACCCGTTGCGGAGTACGGTAGATTTAAAAATTGTACAGAGATTGAGAAGTACAGGGGAGTTATTAGTGCTGGGGGGTTAAGTGACTGCAAAATTATTTGTTTAGGCAGCTTTTCTTGTAATTGTATAACTTAAAAATGTTTTAAAACAAAGGAAATGTGTTTAGCAGTATCTATGAGCCATTTTGATGTAGATTTAAAACAGCCTGACGACATGTTTCCATGGCTGCCATTATATTATGTATCCGTACATTAAATTTAGCTAACCAGATTATGATCCACCTGCGAGTTGCATAAATTAACTGTTGTACGGTATTTTTGAGTTTTTAAACACAAATTAACTATACATTGCAAGATAATTTGCTAATGCAAGTTGTTTTGCCCGACTATTTCCCGCAGCCATTTGTATCTCCTCTATATATCCAAATTTTAAAATCTATCGTACTCCGCAACGGGTGGCCATGGAGAGGAATGGGTTGGGGAATAATTATCTCTTATAAGTGCCTACCTCGGCCCGGAATATCATGCCGTTCTGTTGAAATGGGCAGAAATACTTCCCTCGTAAGTATTGACATTAAAAATCAAGATGATCTGATAGGGACAAGTCTGATACTAATAATACAATGTCGCTGACATCATTTCTGGAAAGCATAAATATTGTAACCAATAATATTTTAAGACGCAGACTTATATTTGTTATTAATATAAAAGGCCGAATCAGGTAAAGTTGTACTCAAATGAATAAATGAATAAACATGCTATTTTGTGATTTACATGCGTTTCGTGATTTACAATTCAGGATTTATTGTGATTATATTATCATTCATTCAGTAAATACAAATTTTTCAAATTTTTATGTTAAACCCTAATGAAAAATGCATTTTGTCTAACTGTTTTCCATAATGAATAAGGATATTATAATCATTTTCCAGATGGCCCATGTAGTCTGGAGTTGCTATTTACATTAATGCTTAAAACAATTTGATCCGTCGAACTGTTTGGACTGACAAAATAAAATGCAATAATCTTAGAAATATTGCATTTTTTGATTAAATTTAAACAGTTGTTACAAGCATTTCCACATTATCAGCATAAAAGTGTGATGAATTTAAAATTAAATTCTATAGGGGAACCGCAAATATACTGGTCTCATATCTGAGCTCTAAAATTTTAAAGCTCTAAACAAGCTCTGCTTTGCGGGTAGGGAAAAGAAACTTGTGTAGTGCATTGGCACTTCATTTGGCAGAAAGATTTAGCTCTACTACTAGCATGAGCTAGCACTACAGCTCGATAACAAGAACATGCCTGTCATAAAACTTTATGCAATATTCACGGTGTTCAGCAACATAATTTTGTGATACGGAATGTATGAACAGAAGTGCGTGTATATTTAGTTACAATAGTAAATTGTGCATGCAGCAAGAGGCAGTACACAATGTTAGTTTTGATCAAATGTCTTTGTTAAGAAATCAGCATCATACTTGTTTTTCAAATACCAACAGTTCGTCAGTTTGATTAAGATGTCAAGAAAGAGCAGAAGCTGAAAATTTGGTTGCTGTGTCCTGTCATCGTTGTATACGTTTGTTAATCATGGATATGAACATAATTTTGTTGGTCTTCTTGAGTGTATTTCATAATTCGTGTGGTGGACAGCTAGCTGTGGTCATCTCAAGGGGTGCATTTATTAAAAACGTGCCAGGTGTTACAATTTACAACGATATTGAATTATTGCATCACATGATTTCAGGTAATGAAAATAAAACACCTATTACAAATCTATTTAAAATATGAAATGAGAATCAACTAGGGAATTTACAAATTGGTTTGTTCCAATGCTAAAAATAGATGTCCCGGAGCCGCCAATCAGCGTCACTCATCCTTGTCCTGATGGTGCAACCCAAAAATCATGCAAATTAACAACCCATTTACACTCCATTTTGGAAGATAATAGTGCATTGCTTTCATTACTCAACAAAGCAAGAACCACGTATGGACTAATTACGGAAGACTTGCCCGCTGTTACCATATCAAAGACAGCGTTTCGACCAATTCAGGAACCCGAAATCAGAAATGATCCTCCTGATGATAATGTTATCCAGCTAGCTGGGAGAGGTTGGTACGACAAAGTTCAACTTCGACTTGAAAACCGGAAGCCTTTTGTAAACAACACTGACAACGCTAACCATCGCAAAATGTACAAACGTTGGATCCAGTTTATCAAGCCACTTGTTATTGGGAGCGCAGCAGTCTTGGGGGCCGACGATCTTCTACAAATTGTGCAAGATCTTTTTGTTGGAGAATCTGGAATTGCTAAATTTTTGGCAACCCTTCAGGCAACAACACCAGACCAAAGTTTCGTGGACATTTCTCAAAGAGTTAGTCAATTTGAGTCTGACACAAGAAGGATAGTAGCAGACATAGCATTAGAGGCGGAGGCAGTACAACATATCACGGAAGAACTCCAACAGGATGTAGCGAAATCTAAGATGGACCTAGCAACAGTTGAGGACTCCCACATTGTTACAACTCAGCTCATCAGTGATCTTGGCACAATTTTGTTTACATACGAAATTTATTTTTCAGTCAAGAACGCTGATAGCACGTGTCGTGCAGGATATTTGAGGTACGTCCTACCAAAACACTATAAACCTTTGCTCCTTCAAGTTTATTTTCATTTACAAAAGTTTACAATTTTACATCTGCCAACTACCATAACTAACACAAGATTTATCATGTATTTATTTCAGCCCGCTTATGTTGCCACCTGCCTTGTTAGCCGAAAAATTGACAAACGTTGCAAAACTTCTTCCGCAGGATTTAAAACTTGCGATTGGACTAGACCACATACAAAAATATTATACAACAAAAACAGCGACATGCATGTATGATAGTCATGGTGAGTAAGACCGAAATATATTATCAATTTACTTATTTAAGTTGACAATGCATTACATAATTTATTGATTTAACTCTGGAGAAAAGTGAAACAAATGCTGTATAAATGAAAATTCAATGTATTCGATTGCGCATTTTAATTATATTATGTTGTGATTAAAATCAATGTGGTACGGTTTTTTTAGGAGGACTTTTAACTGTGAACGTACCGATCACTTTCAAAACTAGTGACTACAAGCTTTATGAATACAGAAACATTCTGTTTGCCTGGAAAACTAAAACATGCACCCTCTAATCTGACTCGCGTTTTGTCATTAAAGATGTAAAAGCTAATTTTTGTCATAGTATTGCCAATATTGATGAAGAAAAGTGTGAACCTCATCTCACTAAGATGTGTAAGGTCCCTCCATCGTCTGATTCCGCGGAGGCTTACTGCTTGACTTCTTTGCTTTCTTCAAGTACTGTTTCCCAGGTTGGAATTTATGCTACTTTTTTGCACTTCAATTTTTAAAAAACATTAGGAATGCAATGCAAAATCAATATATAGATATCTTCATATTTTTATGTTTTTCCAGATTCGAGACGCTTGTAAAATGGTCTGCTTTGACAAAAATGAAACAGTAATTTCTCAATATGCGCCAATTGTTTTTATTGCCGTGCATGTGCCAAAAAATACTTTAAGTATATCATGTCCAAACCATGGAATATATAACATAACTGAGAATGTTCCATACGGAAGTCTTCGTATTATCACCAAATGTGCATGCAGCATTCACCAATACCAGAAAACGGTAGGAAGAACAACAGGTCGCTATTGTGAGGGCCACGAGTCCATATCTCAGGACATTTTGCTACCAGGTGTGCTTCACAAAACTTTAATTATAAGTAATCACTGAATACTGTGACAAAAAAATATAATGAATGAGTTTTTTATAGGACACTGGACTCGCTTATCGGATTTCTTGCCATTTACTGAAGATGGGATGAAAGATGGCACAAAATTCAAACATATTGACGAAATTATTAATTTACATGCTTTAGATGTAGTCAAAGAAGAAGAATCGTGAAATATCTGTCATGTCGATTATGTGGAACTTTTTGCACTCCTTAGTCATTGTATATATTATGTTTCGCATGAATATTATTAGCAGCGCTGGAACAATGGCAGCACTCTCTTCCATTAGAATGGTGGATGGTAGCAGCACGCATTACTGTCGGTTGGAGGATGATGTTTATTATTGGCTTTATGTAATTTGTGCCCTTTGTTCTCTAGCATTTATCCCACCAGTCATTTGGAAGGTCTACAATTTTATTTCTCGACAGTTTTGGCAAGCCGTAGACGTAGCAGCAAGTAATCGCCTTGCAGATGATAATATTTAAATGTCTAGTAATTTTAAACAATAACGTGTCGTAAATACTGCTCTTTTCAGCCACTAACTGACTTGGGTCTACATCGACATAAATATTTTATTGAGTCACTATCAACTCTTGATTAATTATATTCTAAATTACATACTTATTACTAATAACATTTTAAACAATACGTTACATGATTTAATAAAATCAGCATTCAGAAATCCGATACTTCATTTCCTCGAATTACTTTTTTACACAAAATCATCACTGCTACAACAAACTATACCATAGGATCGCTAATTGCTTCCATGAAAAAAGCCCAAGGGAATATCAACTTTTGAAAGAAGAAAACACTTGATATCATTGACAAAACAGTAAGTGGGAGTAAGAGACAAACATGATGCAGGGCGCTGGTAAGAAAAAACCTACAAACCACCTGTAAAAAATACGAATGAAATTAATCATTCCAATTTTATTGTTAAAGTTGTACTGCATTAGGCTCTCACCATTCTTATTAAGTATACAGCCAGGTTACAAGAAGTCCACAAAGCTATTTGAAACGAAAGCCCGTGAAAAATTGCAACAACCATGAAACTCACGATGCCCCGTAAAATCTTGAAAGCTTTATCGTTTTTCATTTTCTTCCTTTGTATGTTTTGCAAATCTTGGAGCACGTACCTAAAGATTACAAGAACACAAATTAAAATTCCTTTTTTAACTAAGGTCCCTAAGAATATATTTGGAAAATAAATTACATTATTACAGTTTTATAAAATTATGCATAGACACGTCAAAGTTCCGCCACAGGTAATTATAATCGTAAACAAATGCAGTACATACAGGAAGTGCGGTGTTTGTGATGCACTCGAGATAAAAAAAAATCAATCCTAAACCGTACATACACTTTATTTTCGATGAGAAGTATGTAGCTGCAAAAAAATGATTGGTAAATAAATAGATTAGTAAGTATTCCGAGCTGTTACAAAATTGTTGGCATAAAAAATCAAGACCTTACCACAGAAGAACACTGTGACCATTCGCGTAAGACCTGTAACTTCACGCTGGAAAAAGTCATGCTTTAAAAGGCTATGAAAGTGTAAATAGTGCTTTCCAATATATAACATCAAAAGTATGGCTGCATATCGCATTACATCATAAAAAACTTGGCATGGCTTCTTATTTACCATTCCCTGGAAGACAATAAAAAATATTACTGTACATATTAGTCAATTGTGTAGCGAGTGCTCTCATTCACATGCATCCTTTACAGTTGCTTTTACTCTACCGTGATTTAATTGAATGAAAGCGTGGTCGGTCAACGAAATGAAGTGACAAAAAGTTTTGATTTTTTTAGCTTAAACCATAACTAACCGTACCTCATGGATTTCCTTGAATGGAATAAATGGACCGAAGACGAGATTGAAAGGAATCATCACGTAGTTTAATGAAGGTAAGAATTTTTTCCTGGCATCCAAAACGTTTTGCTGATCTTGTACTGCCGAAACTATTTTGAGAGGTATCCAAGCCATTGAAGTAATTAGAATATTTGGATTACTGCTGTTCTCGTGTAAATACTTCTAAATATAAAGAATATTATTTAAAAACCTTGTTCAACATTTTCATGAAACATGCGTAGACACAACCCGATTTTACCTGACAAAATGCTGAGTTGGAAATCGCATAGTAAAAAAATACTCCAACCCACATATGTTTTCGACGTAAAATAAGCAGCATCAGTAAAAAATTGCAAAAAGCAACCTAATAATTGCCCCGATGATGCCGTGAAATATTATTTGAAACAAAAACGAAAGAATGCTGGATTGTAGGCCAGGCCGAACCACCTAAAAAAATTGTCATAAAATCTGTTTAAAAAATATTTACTCATAGCAGTGTATCTAATGCAGAAGACCATTACTTTTGTGACTGAGAGGATGTAGCAGAAGATAGTTGACGGTAAGTATAGTGTGAAAATGAACAAAATAAAGTTATGAAAGCCTTCGTCCGAATGGTCCCATCTTACTTCCAAAATCATCTCAAAAAAGTTCCCATTTCTTTTTAATTCTTTTGTGGAGCATATTTCTTTAGAAAAAATACACAAGCGTTAGATCCAAAATAAACTTGTTTTTGGGATTTTGAATATATTTGTGTTTATTTTTTTAAGAAACCTTCAGACACACTGTACATAAGATGCAAGAAATACATAAATATTCCTACATATGTAAGCTTTGCTGATCTCCTCAGTAAAACCAAATTACTCGTTTTCATATCTATAAGAATTTACTCTCTATTTCTCTACTTCTAAACTCAGAGTTCTACTTAAAATTCTACACAAGCTTATCGCATATACATCAAGAATGAAGTAGTTTTACCACACACTTAAAAACTATACTGTAAATTATATTAAGTTTCACAAAGTATATTTATACACAAAACTTGAGCACTCAAATCAATATACAACAACAAATTGAATGAGAGCCATGTAGCTAACAATGCTGCTGCTCTACTGTTTGAGCACATTCATCTGAAGGATTACATTCCCTTCTTACTTATTTTTCTATCCAACATCAACTTCAGCCTCATCGTCTTCGAGCTGGCAATCCTTTTTGTAATAACCTCCAATCTGGGTTAGAAGGGAGAAATCCATTTGTTCATCACTCTCTGCCCTGTCAATTACGGTGAATGAAACTTGTTGCTTCCCATACGTGACAGATAGATGATCTAAGTAGTTCTGGCATTCTATGACGTCAACAGATTTTCAATCCTTTACATATAAAAAAAGAAAAGATAAAATCAAACCATAACATTAACAAGATTCTTCAACTCAGGCACCCCCTTTCATTCATCCTAAGCATTACTATGTTTCAAGATGCCACGTTTCTACCTTATGCATTACAGTAAAGTTGAGTAGCTTACCTCAAGTTTGATCATTTTGTCCATCAGAGCCTCCTCAGTCATGAAAGCAATAATAGTTTCCCCATCAGTCTCGTTTTTTAATATGAAGCGTCGCAAGTCCATGTTCTTCAAGACCAGAACGTTATATGTGCAGTCAGATCTCAGAGCCTTTTCTGTGGCATCAATGCCAGCAAAAACTTCGCTTGGATTATTGATGAACTGATGCATGAAAATCCCTAAAATAAGATCAAATAAAAAATTGGTTTCAATCCAAATTCAAAAAAATATTAACTGAAAAGTTATGTATCTTGCATTGACTTACCAGCCATTGTAACGGCATCGAACTTCTTTCTGTCTTCAACAATTGGATCCAGAAATTTTGAGTTGTGCTAGTTTTAAAATAGAGTAAAAAATGTGTATAAGTTATAGCAATTCTGGTAAAGATAAGTAAACATAGAGAAAGGTTTTGGTCATGATGGAGTACAAGAAGAAATGGGAAAAAAGGGTACGTACGGGCTTATTTTGGGGAACAGGAATATTTAAGAAATTTCAGCCCACTTTGATAATAGTACGCAGCACAATAGTTTCTTTTGATAAACTTTAAACTCAGACATCAAGTACCCAGAAATATTTCATTGGGACATGTGAAATTACAAGTTAAGGCAACACAAGTTACGCACAGCCTCTTTTAGATTTCAAGTATACAAATATATATTTGGATTTACCGTGTGGCATGACTCTGGAAAAGGCTCCCTCTCCTTTCGCATTCTCTTGATGATGTATTCTCCTAGTTGTCTTAAACGGGGTGAACAATCAATATCAATCTTTACACATAGCCATTCTGGATCAGTTTTCTCAGTTTTTTCTGGCTATATTTAAATTAAAGTAACATTTATTTAACTTACATGATCATTGGTTCGGGGAGATCTAACACCTGGACAGGTCAATTAAATTAATAAATTTGATTAATTAATTTAATAAAAAAAATTGATTAATTAATTTAATCAAAAAAAATTTGATTAATTAATTTAATTGAAATTAAAAATTAAATTAAAATTCATTAAATTTTATTTTTTTTTCAAAAAATTTCACTTATAATTATGTGTATAGTATAGATGTATTAAAAATAGAATATTTTTTTAAAATTGTAAATTGAAATTTAAAATCATAATATTACCTGATAAACGTAGGTAGCTTTTGGACAAGCCAAGGCTAACCCAATCAAAGCAAGAAAAATGCACACGTTCACTGACTTCATGGTAAAATTTCTTTCAGGGAGCCAAGTTGAAGTACTGATGGAAGTTGAAAATGTAATGATGACAATCCCTTAAAATATGTACCTAAATATACCTGGAATCATCGTTGCTTCAGCATCAGGATTTAAGGAAATGTATAAACGAGAGCATTTATAACATTCACTGGACAAAATTTGTGTATGAGCTTGTTCAAATTTCCAGTGTAGACATGTTCAATGATAAATTTGATAGGCATACCCATGATGATGATGAAATGGTAGAAAGTTGGTTTTAACGTAGTGATAAGGGACGTGATCAAACTTTGTTTCAGAAATGGCTTTCAGCTATCAGTTTCTTCAATCAGCTATTGTGGAAAAATAGTGAATGCTGTGGAATCTATGCATGGACTGAGCCAAAACTCTTGTATAGCATTACATGCATGGGATGAATGACAATGATAATAAATTTTATGTGCCGCAGTGGAGCCATACAGATAAAATGTCTGGTTCATTCCCCCATGGGCCAGTTTGAAAAATACATATTTCTCCTACAGCCATTTAGGCATGTATGTATGTATATTAGGTTTCTTTATACTTTACATCGTAAATGAAATACTATATACAATGATGTCGAATATTCATGTAAACTTTGTTAAATGAGAAAAATGTGGTACTCGTTTACTGAATAAATCATTAATTTTTGACAACTTTTAAGATTAAAATTAATTTGATTTGAATTGAATGCTAAGCAAGTAAAGATGATTAAATAAATTTGGATAAACTACTATGAAACTTACATTATTTACTCCGCTTTCTTATTAAAACCACCAATTCCTTGAGATTGGATGATAAAGCGAAGTTCAGAGTTTGAATTCGTTCTATCGACAACAGTAAAAGAGATTAATTGGTTTTTAAATTCCTTGGTTAGGTAGTAGAGGTAGTTTTCACAGTCCAGGATATCAACGTGATTCCAGTACTGTAATATCGAAATTAATTTACTTGTCAATTTTAAGGAAACATGGTAAACAAAATATGATTACATACCATTTCATTGGATATTTTTGTCATTAATTCCTCGTCACTCAAATACATGATGGTAACTTCACCATTAGTACTGTTATGAAGAACATACCGCTGAACGGCATATTTTTTGTCAACAAGTACATTATAAGTTGCCTCGTTTTTTAAAGCCTCCAAGGTCTCTGCTGCTCCACCGAACGTTGTACCAGGCTCGTTCAAATTCTTATATAACCATACGCCTGTGAAAATGTAAAAATAAACCTTATTTTCTGCTTTTTACTTAACGTATAAAATCGATGCAATTTCACAATATCAGCCTTTTTTCCTTTAAATAAGTATGCAGCAGTGTGAAAAGGTAAAGGTCTCAAAATCCTTTTTTTAGCTCTGGTCGTTAAACCCAAAACACCAAGCACCCAAAAGCCTATGCATGAATGATTTTAAACTGATGATGCCCTGTCGAAGTCCTACCGAAAAGCAATTTTGTTTAATTTGATGAATTACAAATGCATTTACCTGAGAGTTTCTTTGCGTCGTACTCCGTATCCTTTGCCTGAAAAGGTGCTTTGCGGAGATAGTTCATGTTGTCCTTTGTAAAAACAAAAATGAAATTGGTGTAATAACTAAATAAATTTATTTCAACATTAGTTTGTATGATTTTACGGTGCTGCATGTTGTTGATTTAATCTGTCTCTGGTTTTTAAGCTTCGATAAGATGTGATCACCCAGCGCTCTAAGTAAATAATTTAATTAATTGAAAAGTAAATTTGATTTTGCTAATATTATTCTGATACTTTTTGGATATATTGATATTACTGGATTTGAGCAGCATCGCATTCAACAACTGTAATTTAAGCCTTCAACTTTTTTTCGAGCAAGATTTCAAAGGACTTCAATACGCAGTCAAATATGTCGTTGATTTTAGCTAAAAATATTACTCTTTCTGATGCAGATTAAAAGCTTTGTTTATATGTACAATTTTATAGGTTGAAGGCTTAATATGCTTACACCGACGAGTTCACACTGAAGATATTCTGATGCTAAATTTAACCTTACGTACATCCCATTTTTTCTCACGAAAAAAAATCCCCTGATTTTTTTTCTTAATTACGATTTTTTTTCCAGTCCTCAGTCAGCGTAGATGTCTTGATACGTAACAATGTCAACTTTTTAACGTCTCAAAAACTAAAGTTTTTGTATAATTTAACTTGGTTAAATTATACAAAAGAGAAGAGCTAAAGGCTAAAGAGCTAGGTTTGCGATTTAATTTTAGTTTACATACGCTTCAAGTACGCTGTTTTAAAAATTTCTTGCGTTTAATTATAAACTTTATATTGTGCAAAATCAGTCCTGTAAATGAAAAAAATAAAATCTTTTTTTTGTTTACGTTCAAACATTAAATTTTACGATTTTTCTTGGTAACAACTCTTGAATTGAATCAAAATGTTGAGAGGAGTTGCAAGAGTGGGGCTTCTTGCTATCATGGTTAGTGTGATTTGCAAGTTTGATGGTAATGCGGAAACCAAGTTTGAAGGAAAACCGGAGATAGTGTCGGTGGACGACCCAAGGCTCCTTGAGATACGATCCCACATCTTAAAAGCCTATTACTTGCGACCAGACCCAGTAGATCAGTGTTCAGAGAATGTAATTAGTAACATTGTTTAATAATTTAAGTTAAAAGTGATTTTAGTGCGAAGGAGAGTGTGCATTTTTTGATTTATATGAATTCATTAATTTTTATTCAGCGTCATCGTGCAGCCGCTAAACTTTATACCAGGCGTGTTTCTGTGCAGGAACAAGAGGAAATGCTAAGTAAATCAATATTCAAAATTTTGTAAATTTAAGCAATTGGTCTTTTTAAATATAATTATTTGTGTCGCATGTTTTTGCTTGACAAAGTAAAAAATAGTTTTTTATTCAGCAGGCCCAGTTATGAAAGCGCAATAAGTTTTAGCTAGATAGGATACACACTATCCTAAACAAACATTCACTTTGTTCATGTACGTTTCTTTTTATTTGATTTCAATAGAGGATCTCGAGAGCTCCATAATAAAAGGCGTTGACGATTATTTTGCCGATCTTGACGAGACACAGGCAGCACTTGCATCAAATAAAATCAAGTACATTCTCTACTGGGAAAATTTGTACATTGACTCTGCTACTTACCGGTAAGATACCCACACATTACTGAAAACTGTATGCATGATTTTTCAATTGTACAAGTCTTAAAACACCCCATGTGTACGCGGGTTCTTATTTCAAAAGAAATCCACTGACTGGACGAACTATTACCTTGCATTCTAAGTTCTCGCCTGCTACATCGATCAATATCAATTACACGGATCCAGAAGTAAGCTAAATTATTTAATTAATCTGATTTTTGAATTTTAATTGGGTATAGATATAATTGGGGAGATATTTTATTGATACTTATTGATTTTTGATGGAGTTTAAGCAAAATATGATAACGTGTTTCAAGTTGTGTTTGTGTATTGTTGGCATTTGAATTGCTAAAATTAAAGCGTTACTATATTTCTTAATTACAGACCGGATGTTTCTTTGAGTTCGTCAATTGTTACCCGTTTCCGAAGTGGATAAAAAAATACTACAAAAGTAAGCCCTGATAATTGTAAAAAGCATAGAATTTTTAATCATTATAAAAGTTTAATCAAGTATTACTTTTGTTTTTGTACATTCAAGACTACGTTCCTGTTATCACCAGGCTTGAGCAAGACATAATTGAGAAGTCACCAAGAAACCAGTTCATCAAAGCTTCCAAAGGTTTAGGAGGTAACCTTCTTTTACTTCTCAAATCACAAATAATTTTCGATCCAGATTTTCAAAATAATTAAATATTTGTTATATGGTATGTTGTTTTAGGGAAGTTTACTGAGGAACTTAAGTTTGGTGACAACTCATGGCTCCACGACATCTACAGAAAGAGTTCCGTCCGTATGACACTTCTTCTTCGAGACTTTGAACAACAAAAGAACGCTACAGTTGCAAATGTCACTTCTTCAAGCCAATCAGGATCGGAACAAAACTATTCTGATGGTACGATTCAACATTGCTGACAAAAGTATCGCTCATTTCATTCGTCTTTCCTTGTTCTTTTTAATTTCTTTTTCTTTCGTTTACTTAGCGCCAAGTCACGAGTTAGATTCTGAAGAGGCAAAATCTGATTAAATATTACACCAGTGTATTTAGTCGCATATTTATAATATATACCTGATCATTTTATGCATCCTTTTTACTACTATCCACTCTGTAGTTACTTTAAAAAGTATACAGCTATTAATAGAATTTTCGCTAAATTGCTTTAATGTTGAAGTTTAATTAACGACGTTCATTTTGCTTGTTCATGATTTTACTTTTTCCTTATTACCTTTTCGCCAAAAATATTAATCATGGTTTCGGTTTGTTTACAGCATTCACTTGCTATGGTTTGAAGAGTTTTGCCATTTCTACCAAAGCTCCAACATCTCATGGGTTTTTGGTTTTTTTGCAGGCATTGTTGTGCAAATTTTATTTGTTTTGATACATTTAAGTGTTTTCCTATTTTTTGAACATCATTGCCATCATATCTTGTGTTGTGGGATTTTCTTCAGGAATTTCTGTGTGGTTAAGTGGTGAATAATCCTTACTAATCATTTTGTAAAATAAGTGTGGCACAAAAATATAAATTACCAATTATACATTATGTAACCTTCATAAATTATTTACATGAATTGAGTTTAAGCGAGATCATTTCCTATTCAATTTAATAAATCAATCTTTATGATATCTTAATTAAATAAATCAAGTTTAAACATTTTAACTTTTTTAATTTAAATGTTTTTAATTTTATGTTTATATTCGCGATGGCTTTAGATAGTTCATAGTGTGAAGCCGGACTCCGATGTTTCATTTCATTTTCAATGATTGTTTTCAGCAGTAGCAATAATCATCTATCACAAATACGCATTGGCGTTTTCAACAATCATCATCATATACGTGCACTTACATTTTCAGCAATTATCATCATATACGTACACTTACATTTTCAGCAATTATCATCATATACGTACACTTACATTTTCAGCAATTATCATAATACATACGCAACCCATACTCAGTCAAAGTCAAAGTAAAGTCATAGGACCATTAACATTCAAATAAACATTTCTCATACATACATACATTTTGCAACTCATCATCATACATACATACATTTTGCAACTCATCATCATACATGGAAAACATTTTGCAACTCATCATCATACATGGAAAACATTTTGCAACTCATCATCATACATACATACATTGTGCAACTCATCATCATACATGGAAAACATTTTGCAACTCATCATCATACATACATACATTTTGCAACTCATCATCATACATGGAAATCATTTTGCAACTCATCATCATACATGGAAAACATTTTAGTATGTGAAATGACTACTACCATTGAAATTCGCATTTTTGTTAGATTTAACTCGTCTTCGTGCATGGATCCAGGCTTCAGCAAGTAATACGGTAGAAAAAAATATAGGGTGCTGGGTTTGGGGAGCCGGAATTATGGTTTGGGGTGCCAGGATTATGGTCTTTGGGGTGCTGGGATTTTATTGTTTGGGGTGCTGGAATTATGGTTTGGGGTGCTGGGATTTTATTGTTTGGGATGCTGGGATTATGGTTTGGGGTGTTGGAATTATGTTTTTTGGGGTGCTGGGTTTGGGGTGTCAGAATTACGGAGTGGGGTGCTGGGAGTGCGAATTATAGGGTGCTAGAATAGGGTGTTGGAATTTTATAGTTTGGGGTGCTGGAATTAGGGTGTTGGGGTGCTGGAAATATATAGCCCTCATGTACGCAGCGTTGGGTAAGAATGTCATGTCATTTTATATTGATATTTTAGGGTGTTGGGTGCTGAAATTATGGTTTTAGTTGCTAGACTTTTGGTTGTTGGGTGCTGGAATTATGTTTTTAGGATTTTCGAAATTGGGTGCTGGAATTATGTTTTTAGGGTTTTGAAATTGGGTGCTGGAATTATGTTTTTAGGGTTTTGGAAATTGGGTGCTGGAATTATGAGTTTTGGGGACTGGAGTTACGCTTTCAGGGTTTCGGGTGTTAGGTGTTGGACTTACGTTTTTCTGGGTGCTGGAATTACTGATGTTGGGGGTTGGAATTATATCGTCGTGAGGGTCTAACTTTTTTGTATTTATGTAAATGTATAGAAATATTATTACAAGGATGGTAAATTCAAATATATTCCAAACCCGCCGCAAACCACCGAACAAAAGCTTTTTGTGAGTAGTTGTATGGGGATAAATGATGCAAATGACTTTGATGCTTTGTCAGAAATACCGAAATGTGATTCAAGTTAAAAGTAACAAAAAATGGATTTAAAAAAATTAAAAGCAAGACAAACATTTAATCTACTAGAATAGAAACATTTATTCATTAAGAATCTTCTCAACATCTTCTCTAAGAATCATCTTACAAAATTCAATTAGTATTTTACAATGTATGGCTTGTAAAGATAATAGATCAATGATCAATTCAAAACTGGCTCAATTAACAAACGGCAC
>JAQIWN010001791.1:0-18648 GCA_034699025.1 Entomobrya cf. arborea Gr-Col-00668
CAACATCTTCTCCAGTCTTTTTTTTTATTGTTGAGCTAAACACCCTACTTACAAACTACAAGACAAAAGACATCATCGCACATAAAATCCTTCCCTTTCTTTTTTAATATTCTTCATCAAAAGTACTTACTTTACTGGAAACGCATTAACTCTCTCAAAAAAAACAAGTCTTGAGTAAAAAAATAACATGCACTTGTAATGTATGTACTTGTGTTTGATGTGTCTCAATGGAGTAATATGATTAGTTCTTTTCTCTCTTTTTTTCTCCTCTCGGCTTAGTTAGCACCAAGCCAAGTGAAGAGCTAAAGAGTTAAATGCTTTTTCGTCTCCTCTCTTGACTTAATACACAAGACACTCTTCCAAAAAAATATTACTAGACTAAAGAACTTGTAAACTTACTTTCTCCTTCATTTTCTTCTCTCAGGTTTTTTTTTATGATTGAGTAGGCATTGTATTCATGACAAGACAGTAGCAAGTTGAATTTGTGTGTGGTGGTGGTTAGTTGGCTGGTGAAGAAGGAGGACGATGTTATCAAATAAACCCCGTCACATTTTGTCATAATTTCTACCGTTTTAAGAAACCGCCCATGGAAAAAACTCTTCTGTTCAAGAGTGACTCTACACAGTTAACAGTGCACTTTCACTGTGAATAAAGGATATTCACAAATAATATCATTAACCAGTCATATTATAAGATACATCTTGAATATACATACATATATAACCAAAAGTGTAACAATTTTTTTCCACGTGTTCGTAATGACCAATCGTAAAAGCTTTACCCACTTGGTGCACCCCACACACATTTCATAACAAACATGATTACAACCTTAGTCTCATTGTTCATATGTATATGATGGCGTTTGTGTGTGTATGATGTCTTTGCTACTTTTTCCCGAGTGAAAAAAACAAAAGAGGTAAAAATCAGAGAGTTGAGAGTTTGAGTGTAATGACGCCCGTGAAAGAGATGAATTTAACGTCGTATATCATCAACCCATATAGCACATCATACAGAAAAGGTGGAAATCCGCTTTTCACTTTCTCAATTCTTTTCCATGCCATGTCACATCTTTTTCCCCCTTTCTCTTTCGTCTCTCAAACAAACAAGCATGCAGTTACCCAATATTTGGGTAATTCTCCGCTGTTTGTGCCAAATTACCCTTGTTCCCGGACTTAACTTGGTTTACTACAAGCCTTCTTTGCATGCCCCCACCATAGGAATAATTTATTTACCATGAAATGTTATTCTACCAGAGATGATGATGATAATCATGGTAACATACATGTATGGTGGGAGGATTAATGGTGAGGATTGTGGATGATGATGGAAATGCTCCTCACATTACTTTAGTCATAATAAGATGACTTGGCTTGTCTTCTTCCTCTTCTTTCCTACTTGACTTTCTCTATCTTTAAGGTCAAGGTTTTTAGTTTTTGTTTATCTCTGGTCTAGTTTAGTGATAGAACCAGTGCAGTGTAGCATGTAATAATTGTGTAGTACTTTTTTATGTACTAAAAGTATACTCATAAAAGTTATATAGGTTTATGTACTTACATACTCATGGACAGGAAAATCGTAAAGATTACACAAGGCGTGTGTACAAATATTTTGATATTTTTTATTGTTTTCCTTGAGCACGATAAGCAATAAACTTGATTTTTCTGGATGGGGGAGTTTTAATATTTGTGTAATGACTGTCATAAACGATAATAACTGTGTATAAACGGAAAACATTTATTGTTTTGGAAAAAAGTCATTGGTGTCACTGTTAAGATAGGATGAAGAAACGGTAGGAATTCATAAATAGGCAATGTGCCATATGTGTTGTTGGGGCAAAATGTCTTGAGATAAAAAACTAATTGAATATTTGGTTCAACCAAAATGTCAGTTGTGATAGATTTGTTTTTTTACTGAACTATGCAATTTTGCATTAAACTACAAATTAATCTATTAGGTAAATTTGTGAATCTATTCAAATGTTTATTTCTGTTTCATATCTCACTAATTGCGGATGGAGGTGAACTAATTTGAAATATGTTAGTTACAATATTGTATGGACGAGTTTGTAAAAAAGATAAAGGAAATATTTTCATTTTAACGAGCCTAGAGCAAGGACAGCGGAAGGATAATTAGCTTATTCAAAAGCTGAATTTGTAATGTTAACGAAGCTGGAACTTTGGCAACTTTTTTGTTGTTCGTAATTAATGTCGTGATCAAAAAATATTTGATTTACATCGTTTTTTGAACCATGTGAAACGATAATGAAAAGCATGTACATGTATGTATCATATTTTTGATAGAACGGCGATAAGATACCTAAACGATCTTTGTAACATATTCCATGGAGTAAGGAGCAGTAGAATATTTACTATACTTAAATTGAAAATATACCCTAGTTATATTTTTTTTCAATTTTTAACTTCAACAAAGACTTTTCAAAATATTTGTAATTATAAATAAATTCATATAAATAACAAATGTTAGACTAATTCAATTATTGATTACAATATATTGCTATATACGAACTATTTCCAACTATTAAATATATACCATGTTCCAAATAACTTGTTTGCTGTAGGTGGAAGCAACTAAAATTAAAATTTAACTTTACTGCAACATTTTTAGACGTGACTGCATCGTCATCGCCACCACGCAAGTAACCGGAACTGACATTGAGCTCAATGGATCCAAAATGGGTAGAAAGGTGTGGTGAGTAGTGCCGTGCCGGTGCCATAATTGCTTTGGATGGGTTAATATTTAACACCAGCACCAGCACAGCGCCCGCTTTGGCTATGAGTCATGAAGTGGGTCACTGTGACATTGGTCAAATGTGATTAAATATAGAATGGACTAAAAAAAAGAATCCAGTTTGGCAGAGTGAGTGTCGCCAGCATACTGTACTTATAACTTATAATCACGAATTAAACTTCTAGCATTTTTGTCAATTAATTTGGGTTTATTTTTAAATTGATACATGAATTTAAATGCAACCGAAAATATAAAGTAAATATAATGTTTAATTAGTAAACATTTACAAACTACTCCAATAAAAATGCGATAATCTGCAGCGTTAAAGAAGTCGTCATTTCGTATCTGTATGCTCCATACCAGATTTCAAAGAAATGTTTGCAGATCATGAGGTGATGTAAATATATACTTCAGGTGTGAAATACATATATCAATGACTGAAGTGAAAGCATCTGACATAAAACTTTTGGTGTAACCTGTCGCTGTCCCCGACAACGCTGACACGACGCGACGTCTCATCGGATTTACTGCTAGACAATAAGCCTTTTGTAAAAATTTAATACCCAGACATTCAGAATCCTTTGAAGGTGGAAAAACTTTTTAACAACTGGATGTCTATATTCTGGTGATTACATGTCTTTTTACTTTAGAAGCTGTAAGAATATTTAATACCCATTAATAAAGCCTATTATAAAATATGGCAATGGAATAGTGACAATGACGGCAATGATGCTGTTGATCAGCAGATAGAGAAAGAAGGCAAGCTGGTTGTTTAAGGAAAGGAAAGAGGATACATATTTGATAATTCAAATATTAGAGTGCAATGGTGATGATGACATTAATGATGTGGTGATGAGGTTGAGCCCTTGAGTCTTTTATATACTTTTTTTTCTTATATTGCTTTATGAACTTGTGATGTGATACCATTTTCTGGAAATGAGAAAAAGATAAAGTCTGAAAACTGTCTTTCACAAAGTTTTATCACTTGATTCAGATTTAGATTCCAAATGAAGTTATTGTTCGTTGTACAAATAACTCATAATCCGACGGTTTCATACTTCATTTTTAAAGTTATTGTCATCGGGTGGTATTAAATACTAAGGAAAACATTAATAGTCTTTAAAACAGGCAGACAGGAAACAGTAAACAAGTGTATAGAAGTATCATTATTTATTGAAGTAAAAATTTGGAAGTATATTATTTTGTCAAATGCTGGATTTTTTTGATGTCTTATTAATTTGAACTGAATGTAAGCTGAAAAGTTTAGTATTTTGAAGTTGCCATTATACTCACTATAGACAAACAATTTTATATACCATCTCCTTGAATTTATCATTTTAAATGTGATGTTTTGGTGATATTTTTTTCTACAGACATCTTTTTATACAAGATTATGTGATATTTTAATAGCATAACTAAAAGTTAGAGGAAGAGGCATCCATGCTTTTTTTGGCAGCTGACAAATTTCAAGGGAAAAAAAGATTAGTCACGTCACGGGACTCACGGGACTAGTGATGCTGATAAGAGCATTTCGTTGTGGTGGAGATGAAAACAACAATTTCCTTCCAGTGAAATGCTCTGAGTGAGTATAACGACACAAACAACTATTTTTTTGGGGGGATTTTTTTACTGCAAATAAATGGAACAAATTTACAAAGTAGGCCTTAGAATGCTTTCATGAATAATGTGTATTAAGTATCATGATTAAGTATAAATTTTTATCCCAAAGCAGGAACAGTTTTTAATTTCAAGGTATTTAAAACTAAAAAGGAATACGGACGATTTTTTCATATTTTAGAATTTAATAACTTTGATATCGACGATTAAGTTGAAAATATCTACAAACGGGAGAAATGAAACAAGTATGCAATTCAAAAACAGTAATAGTAGCAGTAGTAGAGGAAATTCAGGTTGTGACGATCTGTCATGTAATCATAATGTAAAAATCAATATCAAGGAAAAACCTAGTCGGAAACTAAGAGAATAACTGTACTTCAAATTCAACGGATGTACTGTCAGCTTCTTACCTTAAACTTCCTTAAGAACACTGAGGCGTGTAGGTGCAAAATATTTCGTCAACTTTTTTATTACCTTTTGTTTTTATTACTTGGTGGGAAACAGGACAATGGGTTTTTATTAAAATAGTTGGCTTTTATTTAACTATTTCCTGGATATATACACCCCTTCACCAGAAGCTATTTTGTAAAATACACACATTATTATTTTGCTATTCCATTACAATTTTGCATTGTAATTCTCATGTCGATGAAATGAAGTAAAAAACAATCTGCACCTCTGGAGACTGGTCTGATTTTCATGAAAAGCTGGAGAATATATTTTACATGCGTAACTTTATCTGGGCCAGTTCCCCACAGACAAAAAGCGTAAGAACAGACCAGACCAATCGCAATGAGTATTTTTATAGCTGTAAAACTAAAGCAACTAGACACAAAATAAAATTGTAATTAGAGCCGGTACACTTTGCTGTACAACGTTTCAAGGGAAATATATAGGTAATCAATTTCGGTAATGGCAAATGGTTTACAATACAGTCTGGAGTTTCACATTATGCAGTAAGTAATGCAACACGTTTTATCACACATGTACATATAAATTTATTTTCCTCATAAATCCAAATAAGAACGAGTATATGTAGGTTAGTCCCAAGAGAAATAAAAGGAATTATCATCTTTAAATCTTGTAGAATGGCTGATAGCTCTACTTATTTTTGCTTTTAAACTGTCTATTTCTTTTTCATGGAAAAATGGTGTGATGGCGGGGATAAAGGTAATATTTACATTTTAAACACAATGATGTTTCGAATACGAATATATACTATGCATGAGATGTAGATTTTCACGTTTTTTAATGCTGCAGTTGCATATAAATTGCAAAAACGGAAATAAGGTACAGATTTGTGGTAAGAAGGGTTCATCCAGTAAACTTGGTGGGTGGGTTAGTAGGGTTTTATATCTTTCAGTGGTTGTTGCACATTTCTTAATTCCTACGAATGATAACCATGACAACAATTGCCAAAGGTGCTTTTGCCTGTACTTACGTTAATCCAACAGCCACCCACCCTAGTCATTCTGAGTCGAATAATGATACTCTCATCCCTTAACTTCAAAACATGGATCCTGTAACTGGGACATCGAAACACAGAAAAGCACATTTTTGTATTCCAAACACTTACCATTAGTTTATCCGGATGAAATCTCGAAATAACATATTTACTAAAATTGATTTGTTTGTAACGATCAAAAATCCGGATTTGCAATAACATTCAGTTGCATTACTTACCTACAGTTTACCGTTTAGTAATTAATCCTTTGATTCAAAGATCGGGATTATGGTTTACAAGTAGATTCTGATGTTAGGCCTGAAACTTCCTTTCAAATAACAAACATCATAAGTACCTAAAGTATTTAAAAGCTTATCTAACTTTATTTCTAGCCTTCATAATGGAGCTCTAGTAGAGTAGACAGATACAGATTCAGCATTGCATTGCACGCAGATTCTTGTGCAAAATATTCTTTTAGGGATACAAAAATAAAATTATCTTCCTTAAATCCTATAGAACAGATCTGTTTTTCTTCTCTCGCTTTTAAAGTGCCTATTTACTATTTCTTTTTTATGACTATGACAGCAGGGTATTTAAATATACAAAGAGAAGCGACTGTTATCATGGACATGCATTAAGAATTATCTACAAAAAATAATGTATAAATGGCAAATGGGAAAGGATGTGGATAGAAATATGAGAGAGCATACATGTATACACTATACATTGTAACATGCTTATAAGATTATTATATGTATTATAAAGAAATATTTCTCGTCATCATCTTCCTCCTCCTCGTACGAAAAGTATAGGGAATTAACTCGAAAGAGGAAATTCGTTGTCACGGAGAATGTTGGGAAAAAATCATGGCTAAATCATAAATCCTAATATCCTTACTCCGAATCCCATCTCCAGTTTAGCAGCAGACTAGCCGTCACGATCAATGTTACACAATTGTCGTGACAATCAACCAAATGGAATGCTCTGCTTAGCTTTGTAATCTAAAGTAAACTAAGGTAGCACACAAAAAAGCTCCATACAACAAGACAAGTTGTGTGTGTGTATATCTTGTAAGCTATTTCATGAGTGAACGTGGAAAAGGCATTATTACAAGCGAACTTCCGAATTGCGCCGTTGCTAAAATAGGTTATCAGCCTATCTAAAGCACGTATTAGTAAATATTGCATGTGTGAATTTAATGCATTCGTGCGTCGTTTGTTGTTCGTGCAAACATGCAAACACAAAGAGACCATCACATCATCACATTCACAAACAAGTATCATCAGATAAGTTTTAGCAGTCACTAGTTGTTCCTGCATTTCACCAGTAAAACTGGAATTATGATATCACCGTTAGTTTTTTTTTGTTGTTCTAGTTAGATTTCTGGTGTGACAGTTGCCAAAAAAGTAGATGCATGCTAATTAATAAGCTAATTGATTAAAGTTATTCGTAGTTAACAAATAAGTTTCATTAGTGCAATGAGAGTATATTTTTCGAGGTCTTTAATTTTCGCCTTTTGACTTTAATTGTTCATAAAATAATAAATGAAGCTTTTTTTTAGAGACAATAAGTCATTTGGGAAATGGTTATTGAAAATTATATGTGAAAAGACAAAATATTAGGTTTCTCTACATTATGGAAATGCGACAAATTCATAAAGAAACTGTTTGTAAAAACTTAAATGTTTAATATTCAAAAACTGTTAAATGGAAATATTTCATAAAGTTGTAAAATTTGTAGGTTTCTCTACATTATGGAAATGCGACAAATTCATCAAGAAGCGTATATAGTTTAGTTAACTGCTGAGAGATCAAAAACGAAATTCTCTGGTGCAAGTTGAGTTTCTTTTGCCTTTATATACTCTGCAGAGGTGGAAAAATAGTTGGTATTTTCTAAATTGTTCTTTTTTGCTTTTCAAAGTAAAATTTGAGAAAATTTAATTTTTCTGAGAACAGTAACTATTGTTCATGAGCAATAACCAGAAACTAGTGACTCATCACACTCTTTGTATTCTTTATATTTTAGTTTGTTTGCTACTTTAGTATGACTGAGGTGACTAAAAAACTAGAACGGCATTCAAATTTCGGCTTGGGGGTTTAGATATAAACTGGCAAGAGCGGATGGTGGAGCTAACAAGCTAAAAGATTGTTTATTTAAATGAGACATTATTTACCTAAACTAATCTTCTCTTCTATATTACATAATTTTCTGTCGATTACAACAGTCGATATTTTTAGCCCAAACATACTTCATCGCACTGTGAATCCAACATCCAACAGTGCTAATTTGAAGTAAAAATTACTAGACCATTTTTTTGAAAAGTTAAACTTATATTTAAAAACCATTGTTTCGTCGATCAGAATGAGTCATGCTTGTGCATTAGAATTTTGAGTTAGAAAAATGGCATTTCTTAAATAATTAACTAAAAATTATGAAAATAATGTAAAATAAAATCCTGATTGAATGGCGTGATTTGCTTTGTAAGCTTTAAAAACTCTCAAACAACGTAATTTTTTTCTTCTAAAAATGGCTGCAAGAAAACTAGTAAACCTTATCTTAATCGGATTAGCAAAAAGTAAAATATCTAAAGTTTTATATTTAGATTGACGTATGAAATAATACTCATATAGCAGCCTTTATTACATGATAACAGTCAGGAAACTAATGATTTGGGTTTTAAGCTTTAACCTCGATGTTTAATCTTTGTTCTAGTAAATCTAACCTTAAATGATTTATGTCATATTTGAGAAAATTCATCAATTGAAACCTTCATCATGTCACCGGCCTGTATTAAGGTTATCAAGTAAAAATATTTGATTTTCAAAACGGCCGCATGAAAGTAAAGCTTTGTAAAGTTAATTACTTAGTAATTCAGGTAAAATAATGACAGACAAACTGTTCTTAAGCACAAAATTATTTTTTAATGTTTCAGCTCTGTATCCAGGCAGTTGTCATAATGAGCGTTTCAATTGTACTACTTGAAAATGCCTGAAACTCGGAATATATAACATATGTCATAGTAACATAATATGAATTACCTATGGATTAACAAAACATTAAAACTAAACAATAGAGAGTCAACGAGTTGGTTCCCAGTATATAAAATTCTTTTACATAGAAATCAGCTAACTATTCCCAAAAATTTCTAAGAAATAGGGAAACATTTGCAAAAAATCACAATTAATTTTTGCACTAGAGAAGATTACATATGGCGACAGAGTTTCCAATCGCAGTTCGTTTGTTTTTGAAACTAAAGTTTCTAAATGATATTGAGCATTTTTAACTTCTTCAACGTTGAGAGAAGCGATGATTGTTCTTGATGATTGAGGAAGACTATTTCAAAATTTATCGATTCAATAATTGTTGTTTAAAAGAATGATTTTAAATCTTTTCCGATCACACTAATTTATATGTATACAATTCTTGTTGCTCATGAGCTTGAAAAACTAGAGCATAAACAGAATCATGAATATGAATATAAGATAATACGGACTTCGAATAAACAAAGCAATGTAATTTTGATAAGCAGGTATTGAATCGATTTTCTTAAAGCTAATAAAACAATATAATTGTTTCCTATTTATGCAGTTAAAGTTAATCCTTTTTAGTGTAATTAATAATTCAATCGTAATTCTTTGGACTGCCAAAATACTTTCCATAAAAACCTGACAGTCGGCCCAAACGAACTTCCGGTAAAACATCTAATGTACTAATTCAATCCATTTTAGTTTCACAATAGAACTCTACGTGTATTAGTCTAGCAGAACAACAAACCAATCAAGATTGACATACTTTAATAGTCATGAAATCAATACTGCATTCAAAATTAATATATTGCGGGTGATACAAAAATATAGTTTGTTTGCTAGAATCAATTTATGCACGAAACATTTATTTAAACATTTGATATTATTGTCCTTTGATAACGTAACAACAAGTTAGGAGAAAAAATAGCCGGAAGACAAAAAATTCGATTGTCAACAACTTACAAAACAATAAATACTATCTAAACTATAATTCATCTATTTATGTAAACATCAATGCGACTTTCGAAATTCTGTTTGTTTGCATAAGCATTAGATAAAGTCATAAATATTGATTCAATTCAGAACGTGCAAATATCAGGTTGCTTTAGTTGGCTGATTTAAAAAAAAACTTAAAAATATCTGTACCTATACTGCAGATATTAATTTAAGTAACCTGCATGACATTTGGAACGAATACAAACGACTGTACATAACTTTAAAAATAACGAAAATAAGTAGTAACCTGAAAATTTTACACTGATTTTTTAAAAGAAGCATTCACGTTTCGCATGAGTGCTACTTTATTTTCCCTTTTTACAAAGTTATGAATACATCATACGTATGGCTTTGGCATGACCAAGGTTGATGATGAATGAAAAGAGAAAAAAATCATAACATGTATTACATTACACTTTGCAAAGTAATACAGACAATAATATACTCAATATAATGTATATACATTATATAACCAATAAGGATAAGAATATACAACGTACATGCACATGGTTTTGCCAAGATACTCAACGATGTGAATACTAAAGTGGTGTAGTAGCATGAGCAATATTTTCTAGTGGCAACGCAGCGACAAAGAAATAGAAAGACAGCAGATGAGAGAAAGCAATGCTTTAGCACTCCACCAACCAGTGAAAGTGAACAGGAAAAACTGTGCTGCTGTTGAGTTGTACCGAATATATGACTATGACATGCTAACTTAGTCTCTGGCCTGGTCGAGCCTAGTCTTTTCAGAAGGCTTTGAATGGATGGCTTGCCTGGAAAGTCAAGCAGACAGAATAAGGTAAGCAAAGGAGAAACATCATCCCAGAAACGCACTCACGATCAGAAAGAAAACATACTCGCAACCATACTCACTTAAACAGTTCACTACCAAAAAAAACCAATGTCAAAATCAAAAAAGTAAACACACGAAGAAAAAAACTTGGAAAGGAGACTTATTGGACTTTAACTTGAAAAACATACACACAACTTTTTATCACGTTTTTTCTTCTTTAAAAGACGCACATCATTATATCGCCTGTTGACCAATATAATAAAGGTGCACCATTTCCTTATCGAATGTCACCATATTGTGATGGCAACTGGCAACAACTAAAAATAAAAAGTGGAGAAAAGGATATAAATAAACTAGAAATATCTTCTTTTTCTTTGTTTGACATTCATTTTAAATTTAAACCTAGTGTAAATGTCATCGTGTTGCACTTTTTACCACTTGACTAAATAATTTAGTAAGGTGCTCTAATAAAAAAACTAGACAAGACGTTTTTGGTGGAAAAGTGAAATACAATTTATTTCCAGTTTTTTGGTGGCTTATTTCTTTAAATTAAAACTTAACAACTTGACAACTACTGTCCACTTAGCATCTTTGCAACGTAACTCTTTCAAAACAACTTATTTAACAACCGAGCTCTGGCCTGGTCTGCAAAACAATCAGTTGTCCTTTTTTACACACGAAACAAAAGAAAAAAAAGCAAACTTGTTCAAGGTAATATTTTTTTTTATCTTTGTCTGTATGTTTAAATGTTAAATTAGTATATGTCTGCTTGCAAACCTTCCTTTTTTGTGTATTTTTTTTATTTCGTAAATAATACATACATATGCATATGTTGCGTGCATACACAAATAAAAGTAAAAAGTAGAACAAAATCCTAACAAAATGATGAAAATGGAATCTTGTGAGTTTTCCTTTTGTTATTTAGCATCGTGGTTTGTGCAAATACGGCAGTGTCATCCCCATCATCACATCAGTATCACACTTTTGTTTGGCTATCTCACTAAACCCCATTTATTTCTGTGCAGAAAAAAGCATTTGTCGCAATAAAGCTTGTTTTATTTTTTTGGTCTTTCTTTGATGACTTTCTAACTGTTTACCTTTTTTTAAAGAGAGACCTTGGTTGAGTGAAATATACTTTGATCAGTAATTCCTCTTCTTTCTTCCCTTTTCATTATTCACCAAAACAAGGATGTTTTTTCTGCACCAAGTTTGAATTATTTAGATAAAGTAGACTGCAACATAGCATGTCTTACAATTTCAACTAGTAGTGTTGTTCTGGAGATGATGTCACTTTTTTTTTAAAAAGCGAATTGCAAGATTGCAGTGTTTACTGTTCCTAGAAGAAAATTGTGAAAAAATTGGTCCAATTTAGTGTGCATCATTTGTTTACATAGCACTTCTTCTTGTCATGCCAATGCCACATATTTTATCCAGTCGAGTTTTCAGTGTTCGCAACATTTTGGGTTCGAACCTTCAGTTCCAAACTACATGTTTCACATATTGTAAACTGTAAATATTTGAGTTACAAACTAATTGCATTTTGTTTTGTAGCCATAAATTTTCTAAACTCGCTTGTTTCTTCATTTTCGGTTATAAGGCTGTTAATTTTTTTGTGAGAAAATGTCTTCATTTAAATATTTTTCCTTGAATATCACTCCCAAGATTGTCAACTCGCTCAACTAGACCATGTTTGTGTCTTCACCTCAAATTATTTTTTCATGCTATTTACTTTTACTCACTAGTATGTATAAAGTTGTTTTCTGTCTGTATTTTCTGAAAGATTCATTATTATCACCTTGATTGCTAGCCTACAATCTTATACAAAATTTGATGCTTTTCCACAGCGCAAAAAGCTTTCCAACCTTTTCCCTCTCATTCTTTCATAGGATTTTACTTATTTAATTGTTTTGTCAGAGTCTTCTCCTTAATTTTCTTGGTTTCTCGCTTCTATTATTGCTGTTTTTTACAATGAGCCAGCAACATATTCTACCACACACCAGCATTCAACATTGCCTTTTCTTTCCCCCCAAAAATCTCGAAGCATTAAGACTACGAGAAAAACATTAACGGCTTTTGTTCTTCTTCATAATACAGCTCGACTGCTAAACAACCGCTACTGCATTTACTTTACTTGGAAATAATTTCCTTGCACATTTACCAAGAAATGTAGCGCATTTTGAACAAAATGAAGTAGTCCCTCTTCTCTCACACATTCCATTCCAATTTCCATATCACACATATCTTGTTTGAAATAACGACGACTCTACAACTATCATTGTATACAATAAAGAAAACTAACTAACAAGATGGTAAAATGGTAATGCTTTTTTTAGCTTCTCTCGTCATGCACTGTAATTTGTATGCATTTTGAATGTCAGCTTGTGCCTTTCCCTTTGATGCTACTTTTTACTGTGAATTTTCATTGTACCCAAAAGAAAAAAATCTTCTTCTGACTGTTCCCCTTTAAAATGTTGCATTCTATTCACTACAGACTTGGATCTTGCAAATTTAACAACAGACCTAACACGAAAAAACCAACCAGGCAGACTTCAACCAACCAACCAACTTCCTCAGCCGCTCTTTACTTGAAGAACTTGTAGACTCTCTCTTCTTTCTGCCCTTTTGTCAAAAAAAAATCTTGAGAAAAAACTGGCCAACAAACCAACAATTGAAAAGGCCAAAAAAAGAAAGTGAGAAGAAGGGAAAAAGCAAAGGGTAAAAACTTCAGTAAAGAAGGAAGGTCGGGTTGCTATTTCCCTCCAAATTTTCTACCAAAAACTACGTTTACACAAAACAGCTAGAGACATTTTCGCCCTTTTTACAGTGCTATCCAAAAAACACCATTTTATGTTGCACACACCATTATTATTCTTATAGCATATATACCAAAAATATATATTGCAAAGGGATATATTTTATACATATATTCTAAATGAGGGAAACATTTTTTGTGACACTTCTTGTGCCAGAGTACTAGTGAAAATCGACAGCGAAAGTGTATTCTAAAAACGTAGTTGAATTAGGGAAACAAACAGGAACACATTTATCCAATCCAGTACATCAACCATTCATTGAATAAAGCAAGGAAGCAACAGTATATCTAATATTATTAGTATTTTTATAGTGTATTAAGCCATATAACTAAAGCACTATAAAATTCTCAATATACCCTACACATAAAAAGACTGTTGATACGTAAAAAATCATAAGAAAGTATTACGAATTGACCTGTGCTGTATATTGAAAGAGCAAAAACTCCTTGATCAGTTCAGCGAACCAAATCGAACAGGTTAAAAAGCTGAGACTTTTTTATTCACTACTTTGGCTATATTACTAGACTATTCTACCAAAAAAGAAAGAGACAAGTATAAAGATAAAAGTAGAGATTCATCGGACTGGATACAATTACTCTCGTTTTAGGAAGGAAATACTGCGAAAAACACACGACATTGTCAATTGTCTTCGACAGTGTCCTCTTCTCTTTCTCTAACTTTATCCGTTTTGGTTTCTTACAACTGTGTGTACAGCACACACAGACAGCCCATTCAAACTTTCTATTTGCTTCTGTGCGACATACTTTATTCCGCTGTGTTTGTGAGAACAAAACTAATACTTCATATTAGAAGCAAATATTGTGAACAATACAATAAAGATAGACACTCGTTATCCTACAAAGTTATAATAACGAACAAAACAGAAACAAAAAAATAATCTTTTCGCATCTCTCTTAAAACAAGCAACAATTATAATTACAGTAACTGCACCACCGCACCGTTTCAGAACAGCTTCAGTGAAACCACAAAAGAATTGATTTCCAGTGGCACAACAGCAGCTTTTATAAAGTAAGTTTGGATATTTTGAGTCAAGATACTTTATTTTTTAGACCTAAGTAAAATGTAATGTACATGTTATGTATGTTGACTCCCATGTCATGTCACTTGATGATGAATGATTCAATAAAACAAGTGTTGGTAATTGAACAACTACTTGGATCCGTTCGATCAAACATGATTTTGTTTACCACACCATGTTTCTTTGCCGAGATTTTTGATGAAAAACGACACTTGTCTTGAAATTAACTATCTTTTCTAGGAATTGTGTCTAGTAACTTGTATACATAAGGTTTCAAAGGGCGTGATGTACAATGTACACAATCACAATCAGTCTCTGATATACTATTTCTCTACAAATGATACACATAAATTCAGTTTGAATTGTAGAACAAAACAATTAACTAATGCCCCTTTTTACTGATTCGAGTGTCAAGTATTTAATTACCAAAATGTACCAGAAACAGATGTAGTTTATTTTGTGGTGTATCATCTTGTGAAATACTCTGCACGTACACAAACACATTCGTGTATGTGTGTACTGTAAGAGTAAACAAGAAAATGGATGCAGCCAAACAATGAAATGAAGTGGAAATCTTACAATCTCCCTGGCTTTTGGTCTGCAGCATAAAAAACTTCTAATCTAAACCTCTGCCGACCAGGGTGGTGGGTGTAAGTGTATCGTAACGGTAACAGAACGCAATGCAACGTCTAATCTAACGGAATGAATCGAAGAAACTTGATGAGGACACAAAGCAAAGAGCTATTACACACTTTTTACTTGGATTGCTTCTCTCGTATTATTATTATTTTTCCTCTTCAAGATTACAATCTATGTGTAGTAGTTAATACACCGTGTGTGTGTGTGTGTGTATACGTACGTCTAATATTATAATACAACATACTAATAATAATGTGTGTTTTGTATCCATCTGTTATTCTTTTCAAAGGAATTATAGAGCCCACATTCGTGGAAAGGAATACAAGGCTAAGGGAACAAGAGAGTAGAAGAAGAAAAAAAAATCAGTAGACGAGCCACACAAGCGAAGAGATTGCGTTTTTAAATTGAAAACCTGCTGAGATCGTCCAAGATTATCGCTTGCCTTGGTACACATCACTGCTTTGCTTCTACTCTACTGCTGCCATGGGGGTTAACCAGTCAGCCAAAAGAAAACATCACATTAAGGACGATGAAGAAGGTATGTTCCTCTTTAAAAAAATATATAGTTAAAGAAACTCCCACTAGTTTCTCTCTATATTCTCTGCTTATTATATTTTTTACTTTTTTTCTAACCACCATATATTCATTAAAAAGCAGAGCTTATACACATCTCGTTTTTACTTGCTTTCTTTTTTAATCTTGTTAGCTTTAAAAAACAACATATCATTTATGTAGAAAGTATAGTAATGTACATTTTATTTCATACAAACAAGATCATCAACAAGAGTGGCATTATCAAATTGCACGTTAAGTCACCATACAAAACAACTACATATTATAAACAGACGAGCAGCTCAGCTCTTTTTTTGTCTAAAAAATGTCATTGCTGCTGTTGTGGAGATAATAATATTTTCTCCCATCTCTCACTCGCTCGCTTATCCCTTCATCCAAATTTTCTACTTGTGACATTTTCCACACCAGGAACTGCAAAAAAAAACTTTGTTACGCTACCAAAAAATATAAGAGGGGAATTAGCGTTCCAGAAAAAAAATGTATGGTACCATTTTCTCTTCAGCTATTTTAAGTCCCTTTCTTTTGGTAGCTTGGTGTAATAATAATACTGTTCATCATAATTAAATTGCTTACTTTGGTTTAGACTCCCACAGAGTAAAAATAAATATAATGACAGTATTTGAAGTATACTTAGTTTTCATGGTATAGAGACGAAAAAATGTTCACAAGCTTTAGTTGCATTTTTTTTCTCAAGAGAAGCTAAACTCCAAACTATGCTACTATGTTTTGCACAAAAAAACACATTTTATTCGTTTCGGTACCTTGGCTACATTGCATTGTATGAAAAAAATATAATTTTGTAGTACGTGACCCTTTCCTTCCATCAAGTAATGTGGTGACGGTCACGACCAGTGAAGACGACGATGGCGACAACAAAAACACGACTGTGATGACAAAAAGTCTCAGAACAGCACAAATTGTGTAAATATAAGTATCTTGTCTACAGCTCCAGTTTTCTATGTTTTTATTGATGTTTTTACGTTTTTTCGCAAACTACAGTACAAACAATGCCGCAAGTTAAGTAATGTGCCAAGAATAATACAATATACATTGTTTTGTTTCATGAATGAAACTAGAGTAAAAAGCACAATAAAAAATGTAGGCAAGTGCATCATTTTATTATTTCCAAAAAGAAAAATAGGTATATTTTCCCCTCAGGTTCAAGGAGGCTGTAAAATATATACTTGTAAACATGGAAGTATTAGAGTATGTTTGAAGTTTAGGGAAAAAATGGATAGACAGGTAGGTTTTTTATTATTATAAAGAACTCCCTTTTATAAACCGACGTAAAATATACAAGGTTATCACAATCACCACCATGCATTTTTTCCTCTTTCTACTTTTTTCCCTGTTTGTTGATTATCAAAAGCATTGCATGGGGAATAGTGAAAAGAAAGGTAGCACAGGAAAATAAAGACACAACACATAAAAAACATGGTAGTAGTCTCCTTAAATTTGAATATTTACTGAACGCCTCAATTCACCCAAACCTAATTCTCATGGGTCAAATCAATGACTGTAGTACCTTTGTTGTTACAACGCTGCTTTTTTTATCCAGTATGTTATTCATATAGTCAAGTCAAGCTGCTCACATTCTTCTCTCGTTCTCCATTCTTTTTTCCTCTCCATCTTTATCAGAGCAACAAGATAGCAGGAGAAGAAGGTAAAAGGATGGGGAGAGAGGGAGTGAAAAAAAATATCCAAAGGTTTTTTTTTTACTTTGGTTAGGCTTATAGTTTGGTGGTCTATGGTCTTCCGATACCAATCCCAATAAATGCCTATCTATCAGGTATTTCTACCAGACCACTTTGTGGCTGTCCAATATATTATGTTAGCGTGTAGTAGTGGGGGATTCAAAAAGATTAACCGGAGATGCTGCGAATTCATGATAGAAGCTACATTGTTCTAAAAATAATTCCGATCTTGTCCGTTCGTCCATTCTGTTTAATCTATAATCTTACTTACCTTGAAATCCTCCGGTACTTGTATACACTGCACACAAAAAAAATGCATAATATTTTTCCATTACATCCTTTTTTCTATCCAGGTATGCGGTATGTAACATCATCCTACTTATCGGTATACATATAGCAAAAAACAAATAAAAGGTGAAAAGCAGAATAGAAAAGCTAGCCAAGCGTAAAGGCAAAGAATTTTTTTTTCTTTTCCCATAAACCATATATCCATTTTCGTGTAATAGACATCTACCAAAAAACACAAAGGAAAGTAGGTAGTAGGAAGGAACACTCGTATTGGTTATTATTACTGTGTAATGTGAATACCAAAGACAATTCATGTGATAAACTCACTCACTTAGACCTAGTTTCCATTTCATTTTCTCCAGTTTGTCAAGTCTATCTAAATGAAAGCGTGTGAAACTGTACTGACACTCATGGTATAAATATCAACATCCACCGCTTTATTCTAAAATGCATGGGCTTTTGAACTTATTTTTCTTTGTTCCATGACAAAATTTCTCACAGGTATATTAACAGAGTACATGCAGCTACACCTTGTATATTATACACTGTTGCAAAATCAGGTTTTTGTTTAAATCCTCCAGTAAAGCTTTTATAGAATACGGTCATAATGTATAACCGATGCGTTGTTCTTATACGATGTTATCCATATTTTTTCTGGATTATTGTGCGTAACAGTATACAAGCTTACCTGAGAACGAGTAGATATATGACACCTTGTTGTTACAGTGGATAGAAAAAAGAAAATCATTTACTTAAAATGAGCCTTATTACTTTTCTTCATCTCCTTTTGACTTGACACACATTTCATTTGATTTAAACGAGATGCAAAAAGAAAATCGAGAGCGACAGAAGCATTGAGAGCATCACCGTCATCATCTTTTCAAGATGGTAGGAAAGAGATAAATTAAATGAAACATCATAAATTTGTGATTCCATCCATCCTGAATATATATTCACTTCGCTTCACTTTCCGAAAAA
>JAQIWN010001792.1:0-18644 GCA_034699025.1 Entomobrya cf. arborea Gr-Col-00668
TCCGGTATTAATAAATTATCGAGCGCAGAGTTTTGTTACATTTGAAAATTATATTGTCTGTGAGAAAACATTAAATTTGATTGTTATCCTAAGATGCAAATTTGTTTGGAAAGTTATGACTGCTATTCACTTAATTATTGATTAACTTATTCATTACAATAATTTAATGGATACAAAAAATAAGAATTTGTTTTAAAAAAAACCGTCGATAATTTTTTTTAGCATCTTCTTATCGTAAAAACCCATCACAACTGCAGTTACTGCACTAATTAATAAAATACATAGTACATATGCATTACTGATTAAAACTGCATGATTTTATCACTGATCAAAAAATTGCAAGTTTGCAGCTTCTGGAGTATTAATTGTATCACATTTACATTTGTTAACATATAGTAAAATGAGCTTTTATTGGCAAATGCAAATAATACACCTTAACGTTCCAGAATAAAGTTGATAAAATATAAAAAAAAATCTCGTGCACGATTACCAAAAGCATTTTTGTAGCAACATGGAACACTTGCAACTCATCATCTGATATATCTAACACACCTTCATATGCAGCTGTTAAACTTAATGTTTACTGACCTTGACTGCAATTGAATATTACATAACCGACTTTTGAAGCGGTGAGTAGTACTTTATGCTTCAGAAATATATACCAGTGTATTTTGATATTTGAAAGGTACTAGAGCAAATACATGCATATAAAACATCACGTAGCACAGTGAACTAATCTAAGAAGTAACATGAGAAGCAATAAATTCAAATCAAGTTAAAATGCAGTTAGTTACTTTGTATTCCTGTTTATTCTGAAATTTACATACCTGAAGTATTTGCCGTTAAATTTCATGATAATATTCCATGCATACATGCGTGAATCCAGCAGCTGGACTCACATTGTGTAACGATACATTGTTAACAAGCCGCTATAAGGTTTTTAATAATGAATCATCCCAGAACGCCCAACGTTCCAGAATGGATTCGATCTCATATGAAAAATTCTCATACAAACTTACCAACCACCTTTCAGTTTCACAGTTAGGTATACGGAAAATTTTACAGTATTCACACTCCATAACCCATTAGCCACATTTTAGCACAGGTTTTCCTTTACATCGTCTAAACTTTATGTTTACCGACCTCGACCCAACGTAAGCATTACTTAATTTATTAGTATCAAGATATTTTCTAATACTTTATGCTTAACATGTGTAATAAATGTATATTGTACAACAAATTTCATACATTCATGTAAAACAACAACGTTAAACTTATACAAGTATTAGTATGAGAAACAGCATTAGACGAATCACAACTTAATTAACTACTTTATATTCCTTTTTATAGAAATCTTACATGTCGTGTAATCAGTGACATTTTAATTTATACTACTGATATAGCTATATACCTATACCAGTGTGTATTTACTACCGCATAACCACAAAGCATTATCATAATAAATTTCATACGGCTTCTGCTCAACCGTGAGAATATTCATACAAATTATTTTTCTTCTCTGCTACGCTTCGTTTCCTTGATCTTCAACCAGTCTAGCATCTTTGTTGTTAATTATTACTTTAAAATATAATCAATTCTACCATTTTTCACACCAAATGCGCTCTTCTTCTTCTTCATTAAAACCGGTAGCAAACGAACAAGAGATGTGGAACATCATCATCATCATCCCACCATGTCCTACACAACAAAAATCCCCTTTTATCTTTTTTTATCGGTCATCTAACGTTATTCCAGCTATGAATTTTCACAAAGAACTTTTTATAAAGAAACCATTTTAATAATATCCAGTCATCACCAGCTCATCTTCAAAAACACATACTCATTTTTCAAGATGTATCCCCCTTCCCCCACTAAATTATTAGCACTCGTTTCACTTCTAAATCTACTCCCAATTTCGTTCTTCCAAGTTTACGGACAGTGGCACTACCCAAGTCCCCATAACGAGTCGCCCCTTCAACAACAATCCCAGTTAATTAAAAGCCACTTAAAAAAAGCTTTGGAACCATTTATACCACCAGTGGCAACAGCACCTCCACCCCCAAAACTACCTCCACCCCCGCCTCCACCTCCTCCAAATAAACGTGCAGCTATAATATCACCACCTCCTCAAATAACCTTATATACTACTCCAGCACCAACTACAGAACCCACAGCCCCAAGATGTGGAGAGTCCCTTAATGCCACTAAAAGTGGTATATCCCATACTCCATTTCAACAAATTATGGAACAAGAACGTTGTGTTTGGACAATTGTCGTTCCAGGTGCAACTGGCTATCATATTGATATCCTGTATATTGGATGGGATCCGAAAAATAATAATAAGGATGGAATATCTAACCATCTACTTATCAATGGATTTAAACGGAGTAAAATGTCAACCGAACTTTTAATGTAAAGTTAACATTTAGAATTTATATTAAATTACATTTTTAATTCGAATATCAAGATTTAAAATTTTAACAAATAATTTAATTTTTTTTTAACGGTGTATAGTACTGGCAAAGGTGTACACACGATTATAGATGCATCCATGCTTGTGGTAACCTTCATTTCTGGAACGAATCCTGATAATAGTACTCAGGGATTTATTTTGCAGTACGTTACAGTACTTACTGGAGTAATGCCACCAGTGTCTGCATCATCATTACATCAGTTGATATTACCTGAAACGAGTCATCTGAAACATCCCGCGGCGGCTAATGGACTTTATGCGAATAACGAATTGTCCAGTTTTATATTTATACCAGAAAATAATGTTCATACGGCAGACCAAAAGGTTAATTTGGTTTATATAAAAGTTGGAATGGAGGAGCCAAAGTGTGACGATTATGTGGACGTTTATGGTTTAAACGTTACGTCGAATGCACATGCGGGTCTTGCAGGGAATAATGCAAAGTGGGATTTTAAAGGAAGGTAAGTTTTTAAACTAAAATTTCGAAATACAAAAATTATTTTGTGTTTTTGTCAATTTTGTTTTGTAAATTTGTATTTGTGCTGAAATAGAATATGCGGTGTTTTAACTACTCAACTGATCGACAATACAGACCTGCTAATGATGGTTTTCCAAACAGATGGAAAAGGACAAAGTACCGGGTTCCAATTAACCCACACAGTTTGCTAATGTGGCCATCTTAAATTTAATTGCTTTGCAAAAACGCCAAAAATTGGGATCGAAATAAAATACGCAATTTTCATGATATCTAAATTATTTTACGAAAACGTTTTTATTCGATGTAAAAATTTGTACTAACGATTAATTTCTATTTTAAGTAATTTTATTTTTTTAATATTAAATTAAATTATAATTTTTCTACTACAAACTATTTGTACTCTGTTGAAATTTTTTAGCTTGTTTATGAGTATGCAGCTGATGATACCTTAAATACTGCTTTGTACTAAATCCCTTCCCACAAATTTCACATTTCCAATCATCTTTCCCCTGACCTTCATGAATTCTTTCGTGATGTCTTAATTTAGTCTTGTCCCAAAATCCCTTTCCACAAAATTGACACTTGAACCTTTTATCAATTTCTTCCAATTTACTTTCATCTCCTTTATGATATTTCTCCATATGTGTATCTAAAGCTTCCTTTTTAAGAAATTTCGAAGCACATCCCACCACCGGACATTTTATATTTTTAATTCCTTCCTCTTCTTCTAGTTGCTTAGCAACCGGATCATCTTTGTGTTTACTTAGTAAATGTAATTTTAACTGGTGTTCACTCTGGATTCCCATTCCACACAAATGACAACTTAAATTATACTGTTTTTCATGAACTGTTTTGATGTGTCCTAAGATACCCATTTTCTTGCTAAATTCCTTTCCACAAATTGAGCAAACTAAACTTCCATCCCAATTGGACACCGAGGACGCCAATGATATGAAACGTGGTGTTTTATTAACTTTTCCAATTTTGTGTACATATCGACGATGTCTATATAGGCTGTAGGAACTGCTCAATTCCCTTCCACAAATTTTACAGGAATACGTTTTTCCTCCTTTTTGGTTGGCTATCTTCTTTTCCTCTTTTAATTTTTCGTCAGGTGGACCATCAATTAAATGAGTGTCTTCCGGTGAAGGTGATGGTAATGGTGATGGGTTAGATGACAAGTCAACTTCAACTTTAATTTCTTCCTTGACAACAGATTCATCGAAAATTAACAACGCTGTGGATTTTTTTGCTTGTGATTCAAGATATTTAGCTAAATGATCCCCTTCCAAAAAGTTACAACCAGACGATTCCGTGTCCAAGTTGTTATAGTTATCTTAGAAGCATTATAAATAAAGAAAAAATCAGTCCATATTAAAGTTTGACCAACTTTAAAAATTGTTTCTTATCAAAATATAAATTTGTTATGAAAACTTACATTCTTTAACGAAGTGTTTTAATTTATGTACAAAGTTACTAGAGTTTTGATCCTGAAAATACTTCTTTTCTTGCTTACAAATTTCACCCGTCTTCTTTAATGTCTCAACAACTTGTTTTTTAATTGATCTTAATTCTCCCTCGAGTTTATGAATTTGTTGGTTTAGTTCACGGGCGTTTCTAATTAAGTGGGTGCACTGTTCACATAAAGTTATCCAACTATCTGGATTTGTTCCACATTCCTTTAATTGACTTTCAAGGTAAGTCCTTGGAACTTGTAATAAGTTTGTTAAAAGGTAAACTACATCTAAACCAAAAGACAAAAAATGACATATGGAAGCTGTAGCATTGTAATTACTGTCGAATTTGTCTAGAGAATTACACAAAAAACACGACAATGAAATTTGTTCACTCATTCTTAATTATGCTCTTAAGATTATTCTAACTACTACAAATAAGGCAGTAATTGTATTAGATATGAACAGTTTAAAGGATAGAAGTTTGTTTATCATAAAAAAGTAATCATTTAACTACATTCGCTTATAACAGACTGAAGTAGAACAAGAATACTTTCTCAAAAGCACACAAAAAACAAAGTCCAGCTGATATGTTTGAGGATTTGTTATATTGGTGGAGTTGAAGGGGAATATAGTTCGAGGAAAAAAACTTGCTCTTTGTTCTTCATTTTTTGTACATTGCATTGTGTATTTCGCTGAAAATGCATTGATTGTTATGCTTTTCTGAGAAATATTTTATGTTTTTGCCAGTAACTAAAATTTAGCAGTATAAATAACTAATCATGCGATTTCTCTGGTAAATGATTTAGAATATGTTTTTAACTGAATCGTTTTGGTAGGCTGCAAATGGAACGTTTCGAAAATCTGTTGAAGAAAAGATTGAATTCTATTATTCCATTATTTATTTGTAATAAAAAAATGTAAGTACGTAGCAAATTACTTTTAGATATTTGATGAAAAACAAATGCACAAATATGTTTATCCTATTGTGAGTGAAAAATAAAAATAAATGATGAACGAATGAAAAAGTCAAAATGAAATGAATGACAAACGATGTTTACAGTTAAAATTGATGATGAACTATGTTTAAAAATATCAAAACAATTCACAATTCAAAATTTTTTCAGTTAAGGTTATGCAAACAAAGATGTACCATTATTCTACTATAAAGAAATAATTTCGACAAAATTGACAAATGTACATTTGTTTATTTCATTATGCTCTCTCCATACCTAATACTCCTATCATTTTTTATGATTCCATTTTGTAGAACATTAACATCTTTATTCACACTAAACCTAGTCAAAGATGTAAATAAATCTGATATTCTTCCAATTCTTGATAATATAAGTGACGAACAAGAATTTGGAGTTCTACACACATTGAGAAAATATGCAGAATGGAGTGAAAAGGAAGAAAAATTCCAGATAATTTTTACGCAGAAGTTAAATCTTCTTCGTCAGGAAAGGAATTTAATTAAAAGGTGAATTTGGCACGGAAATACACAGCTTGTTTTTGTACATCTGATCCTTATAATCAACATAACCCTTTTTTAAAATTTTCATTAGTTTGTTACTGACTAAACTTTGCATATCTAATTTGCTGAAACTGGTCCACGGTGTTTTGGAATTCCAAAGCTACCAACACCGAATAGTTTTCAACAAATCTGTGCTATCTATAATGATTGACGATGACAAACAAAAATGGGTTGGGTCAGAAGATCTATTAATGTCAATGACTGGTATAGCTCATTTACAAAACATTTACTTGATACCTGGTGAGCAGGTGATTTATTTATTTTTATTCGGATAAATATAGAAATTATTACAAAGGAAAAAATTATCCTTCAAACCTATAAACTACTTATTTTTAGATGATAACTGGTTTACCCATGGAAAGTAATTTTGGAGGATTCTTAAGTCAAGCTGAGTGTGTAATTCAAAGCCTCTTTTCACTGCTCAACAAGAAAATTGCTACAGCTATTAATTGGCTGCAAACATCAGCACAATATTTTTCCATAAAATTTGACTTGGACTGGATTTCCACTATATTTTTAATCGGACTACAAATCCACAATTCCAGATATTATGAACATTTAAACAGAACTAATCAAACAATAAAAATTAAAGGAAATGAACACTTACACGATTTATACAACATGCCAATAATAATCGGTCAAGTGCCCTCATTCCAAGATTCTCAGAAAGTTTTACATTTTAACCAAAGTCGTGGAATTGATACAAATGCTCGTTTTACGGATTTATGTCAAGGAAGTATTTTACAGTCAGTCGAAGAACAAGCAAAGTTATACTGCTACTTTGAAAACAAGAAGGATCCATATTTGTACATAAATCCAGTTCAAGTTGAACAATTGTCAAGTGACCCTCCGATTCTTCAATTTTACAAAATCATGAGTAAATCAAGTATGGAAAAAATTCAAAGAGAAGTTGGGCCTCATGTGAAATCCTATAATTTGTTCTTTGACAAAGATAATGTTGCACAAAAAAATTCTCCTGTAAGAATTACAAATAGTGCAAGAATGGGAATTCGAAATTTTGCAAAGGTGTCCAATGCAACGTACTATTTGACAGGAATTCTAAGTGGATTGAATATTTGGGATCATCCTAATCATAATATACTTGGTGAACATGTTTACGGGAGGCATTTCAATATTCATAATGATGGGGTAAACATACTAAGCAATGATAGAATATTTCTGTTCTGAATATATAAATACAAGGTGTAATAATTTTTATGTAATTTGTAATTTAGCTGTACACAAAACGTTCAAGTGAAACACCTGAAGATGAGGACACAATTGCCACGATGGTGTTTTACGTATGTTTATATTATGCATGCAAATCAGTCACAAGGGCATGAAATTTTTGGTGAATTCAAAGTAACACGAATATTTATAAATATTTTATAGTTAAAGTTACCGAAAAAGGGTGGTTGCACTGCTTTTATTCATGCAGGGGTTTGTTCCCGTAAAGTTACTGGATCTGCAATATTTTGGTACAATATGTATAAAAATGGGACATACTCAACCCAACTGACACATGGAAGTTGTCCTGTATATCATGGCAATAAAATTGGTAATTTTTCTAGCAGTCATTCCTCACACAAAACTTTTGTCCTGAAAATACTTCTTTTTTTAAATCTTTGTAGCGATTAGTTTCTTCTTTCAACATAATGCTAATTGGAACCGAAGATTGTGCTCAGTCAACCAGTTAGAATAAATTTAAAAGTTTGTCGCAAACCTGTTAACCAAATTAAATCATTATTTTTCGCGTATATGTTCACGTAATTGAATGAATGTTTGTTTTTTAAACAGGAAAACAATTTTTTATTCTTGTATAGAAAACTATAAATTTATTTCAGCTCTGTAATTCTAATTTGCGTCCAATAATTAAAACTATGCTTTCACATTTTTGACTTTGTAATAATAACCTTTTTACTTATTCAAGATTTCAACAAATAAGCTTACCTCATTCAAGAATGATAAGATTATTTGTAACTCATATTAAACTAAACAAGTCTCTGGTTTTTATAAACAATGATAGTTAAAAAGTTACATTTGTTTAACAGAGATTTTTATCCGTGATTGGACAAATAAACATATAAAATTGCTCTAACGTAACACAACTTAACTCTGCACAACCGCACAAGTTTACATAAAACCTTATATTCAAAGACTAAGAATACTGCTATAGAAATCAACATTCCAAACCCTGGTATTAACGAGAGCACGTAAAGTCCGGCTGCATTTCTGTTACTTTCTACTTGTATTGGTGTACTATGAAGTCTTTGCAATGTTTCTTTATTTATATTTGTTTTCATCAAGAAAACCCATTTGAAATATTTTTGCCACCAATCAATTATTCCACTCTGATAGGATCGCCTAATTCGTAAGATCACTTTTGTTGGGAAATATCCGTAGTAACTAAACCCAAAAAAGTTTTCATGAACAATATCTTTACCAAAGTACGCTGGTTTGCCTGAAGATTTTAATACTTTGAATAGCTGAATGGCCATAAATTCATTCAAAATAATTGCGGATTTGTTACAGCTTTTCATGATTGTTTTCAAAATTTCCTGTAGTCCATAGGCATAATCAATTGAAGTTGCATTACTAGTAGGATGCATTTCAGAATGATTTAGAAAAAACCAACTTCTCTTGGTTATTTCATGCTTTAAAGCAAATAACCCCTTTTTAATTCTTAGGGAAAACTTCAACATTATTTGAAACCATAGTTCAGAAACAAGTGGGAACGCTTCGTGTCCATTCACTGGAATGTATTCAGTTTCCAAATGTATATTATTCTTGATATATTTGTACTCATCGGCAGTTAATAAAATTCGCCGAGTAATAACTGTAAAATTATTTTTTACTAATCCGACAAACGTATTAAATGGTACCAATTCAGGTTCTAGTGTTAGTTTTGTGATATTTTCACCCTTGTACTCTATGCCCAATAATAAGAGCATAAAGGGTACAAAAATCAAGAAACGTCGAGATGTTTCGTTTTGGTAAACGGTTGCCGGTTGATCAAGTAGCGACGAAAAGAGAGAAAAATAATTGTACAAAAATGTGCAGTTTGAAGGATGGTTTTTCGTTATAGAAGTTATTGTAATAAAGAGTGCGGTTAATCCGCATGAAACAAATGTCGTCCACCAAGTTTTCATGTCAAACGCATTAACCAATTCTTTCAACTGGTGAATCCAATGTGGTTGATCTCTATGACAACTAACAAATCTTAGTTGATGCGTTTGAAAGAGTAACCCAATGTCAGGAAAAGATTCCAAGTTTGGTTTATTGTTTCTGTGAAAAGCTGGGCGGAGCCGAGGCCCATATAATTTAAATCTGTGACACTGTTTGACATAAACAAGTTTCCTCTGATTGATGCTTTTGTCAAATAAATGCGTAAAGCGTAATGTGACATTATCAGGAACCAATATGGCAAGTGCATGAATATCCAGTAAAAATGGTAACTGACTAGCTCTGTCTTCCATTTTCCAGCCAACTATGTAATGCAAAATTGTTTTTCGTGTTGCTTTTTCTCTTTTGACAAGGTCAGTAATAGCTTGGGGAAATTTCCAAGTTGTTAGAACTTCAATCGACAATGGCATATTCTGATTGTATTCCTTTGTAACTTTTCTTAGAGAAACTTTGGAGTGAATTGGAATATTTATTTTGATAAGACGATTAGGCCAACAAGGGTCGCAATAGGGACAAACTATGTACAACTCTTCAACAAGATTGGTAATTTTGAAGACCAAAATCGTTTCGATTAGCCTAACAAAATGTGGTTGAGCAAACAAAGTAGAAACCCGTTTAGCTATATATGCGTCGTTATACTTCTGCAAATGAAAACTTTGCAAAATGAGTAGTGAATACTTTGGGATTGTATTAACATGATAGTTGGTTCGATGATTTTGCATGTACACCAGTTGATCCCACAGAAAATATGGATCGTTTAACATGGTTCCAACGTTTTCATTCACATGATACAAATATGGTGCAATGTTAGCACTTGGTAGATTTAAATAAATGTTTGCCTCACAGTTCACGTTTTTATTTGAATTTCTGAAACCTTGCCAATTTTGTAATCCAACTTGCTCATTGCCTATTTTATTTGTAAAAGTAGTTGTTTTGTTTTTAAGTTGAAATATTTCTGTTTTTTCGAAATCAGCCAAGCTCATGTTTGAAATCCATCGCGAGAATGCATCAGTTTTATTCACACTCCACTCAAATGGATAAAGATGCAATTTTCCAGGAAAGGAAAAGTATCGTAATAGGATTATGGGTAGTGTGAGGACGTCAAAATTTATATTTTGACCTGGAAAATTGATAATGCTAATTAAACACCCAGAGAACCAATTAAATGCTTCGGAACCGTTGCCAGAATTTAGAGCTTGGGAAAATTGAACATTCAAACTCTTGTTTTGAAGAGCTTGTAGTAAAAACAATATCAAAAAAAGAAAGAAATATTTACACATTTTGATACTTTTTAATTTATAATATTTTTCTTTAGTTTTAAAATCACCGAAACAAAATTTAACACTGCAGGCTCATGGTCATAACTAAAAACAAATGTTTCTGAAATAATTAGTCTTGCAGTTTTTCTAAATAAGTTTTGAAATGTTATATTTTAAGTCTAAATGGTTACAAAATATTTGTTTTTCCAATCAATGATTGACTTTCATTTTTGATGTAAAAAAATCTTGGATTCATTTACAAATGTACCTGATAAAGTATATTGTGCTTTCAAAAGTAGGTATTAAAAGTATTTAAAAAAATCTTTTATGCCAGTATTTTAAAAAATGGCATAAAAATCCATTAACAGTATATTACCTCGCGCTTATAGGCTTATAGAGCTGATAGGCTTTAAAATTTTATTTTTGGTCTCATGTCCGAAAACTAACAAATACTTCCTTTTAAAGATAATCAGAGTTACAATTAAAATCATGCAACCATTAAAACAAAATGAATGCCATCGAGTTCAAAGAAAATTGTAATTCAAATGCGTGTCAAGTATTTCATGATAACATACAATTGCCCTTGTTGTTTATGCACTAAACTTTGTTGAGTATATTTATTGTTTTTGGTAGCGACGACTACCAGGTCAATCGATTTATATATAAAGGGTGCCTACCTATAATGGAGAATTTTTTAAGACCTCATTTTTTTACAAGACCGCTTCTTAATGCAATAGATATTGGTATATCCTAATACTACATTTAATTGTTAACAAATCCCATATGAACTTGAAATCCATAGTGCTTGCTTGTCAGTTGAAGTAAATTAAAAATTAGATCCCTTTTCCGAACATTTTTTTTGTTAAGATATTTTTGAGGACGTGGTGTTATCATATTTGAAGTAGTTTTAAATCGCCCTGTCCTGTTTTAAAATGCTTAAAATGTGGGCTTTTTATAATGCACAAAAACACTTAGCATGGTCGACCTGTATGGATTTTTCATGCGTGTAAATCATTAACAAGAATTTCTGATTTTTATTGAAACTAATTTTTTCGAGCAAAATTTGTTAAGTTTTATTAAACGTAGATATTTTGTTTTTACGAATCACGATGCTACATATGAGTGCATATCTGAAAGCTTGAAATGTGGGCTTTAATTTAGTATGACCTTAAATTTTATTTTGATTCCACGTTTTGTAAAGTTAAGTCAAGGGTCAACATTTCCCTACCCTAAGGGGATATTTTTATATCGCATGCAGTCACGGTCACATACACACAGAAAATTTTTCCAGTTGAGGTGCCAATTTATTCCTCATGATCATCTTTAAAATTTGACACATCACAACTATAAAGTTTCCTGCCATTCATAATGGTTAACTGCAGTTAAACTATAAGAAAAAAGGATTTCAAAGCGTGTGAAAAATGATGTTTTGATTCCAAAATTTCTAAAGCTCAAAAATCTCGAATACGCTGAAGTAAATTTCTTTTGAAGCATTTTGTAGCGCAAATTAAGTAGTATCCAATTGTATCAAATTTATTTGGTTGGGCTTTAATTAGTGATAAAAAATTACCTTCGAAAAAATTCTCCATTATAAGTAGGCAAGCTTTATTATAGTTATTTTTATGGATTTCAAATGCAAATATTATTTTGTTGGAAGCACAAGACTAACTTATAATTGCAGCAGTATTTATAATGTGGCTAGCTTTAATATTTTTAATCAGTGGAACTGATCACTTTACTGTGTTGAGCACTAATAGTTGCAAAATTCATTTTTCTTGCTGTGTTTAAGGGTATATATATTTAACGTTTAAGGCTAAACATGACCAACATTCACATTAATTTGTCACCGTGAAACAAAAATTTGAAAATAATAGCATGTAATTTTGTAATATTTCAGTAAAATTTATAAATTGGTTGGTTTGCGTTATTGATAAAAAAAGTTTTCCTGTATTTTACTTTTATCAACTGTTCTTATAAGTGGCATACTCTGAAGGCTCTTATGATTGTTAATTATACTGTATATCATATCACACTTTGTTCATGAAGTATTGCAAGGAAGTTAAAATTGTCATAGCTTTCAAAGTTTTCAGAATTCTGGGATGCGGTTTTGAAATAAAGGTGGATAATTTAATTGCGCATCTAATGGTATGCAAGTTGTTTGCGAAGTGTTGCATATATTGTCCTGGTAGCACTTTCAGAAAATATCTAAAAAACCTAGTGTTCAAAAAGAATTGCAAAGTTTGTAATTTTCAGTAATAAAAGTACCTAATCGACCAAAATATGGCTGTTTTGTGCAAATTAACTTCAATCAAGATAATTTAACTCTAAACAGACATTTAGTTTTAAACATACTTGAACAGTGGGGTTGGCGCATGCATTTATTGATTTAAGGCCCGTAAGTGGTAAAAATGTTGCACAATTTTGACTACGTAGAGTCGCCTTATGAAAAAATATTTATTCTATTAGCGTTAAAATACTTCGTTAAAGTATGTAAATTGTTTGAAGAAACATATGACTTATTACTATTAATTTATTTATTTGTCACCAGCTAGTCTGCTATTCATCTTTCAATTTTCTCGGGGATGTTTCCAGAGCTGGCTTTTCTATTGACAATGGGCAAAGGTTGGGAGCGGCCGAGACAGTTTATTGTATTGGTATTAATCACACATTCTGATATTTATTTTCATTATCTATGAGCTCATGTCATTGTATTAATTTGTAATTTTCATTGAGTTTGGAAATAAAGTCATATATATATATATATATATGTACAAACGTCATTAAAAGTTTGCAATCAAACAAAATGAAAACAATTGTGGCGTAGCTGGTATTATAAAGAGCACATAAAGTCCAGTTACTATGTTATTTCTTTGTTTAAATTTGAAGTGTTTAGTCTCTACATTCATATTTCTATTATACTTGAGATATTCCTGCCAACAATTGACTTCACGACTCTGAAAGTAACATCGAGCTCGTAAGAACATATAGTTCTAGGAAAGTTTCCATAATATTTTTAAGTAGCAAGGGGGTGAACAATATCGGTATATTTTAATCGATATCGGAGAGAGAAAGAATTGGCCAGTGGCCACATTTTTTATCTAGGTCATCATGATCATTATCAGCCATCATTATCAATGCATTTCATGAACAAGGAAAATGTACAAGGAAATGAATCATTAGTTGTCATAATAATAAGAAAAATATTTAAATGAAGTGAATTATTATCATTTAATAAAAGTGTGTCAAAACTACTAATAGATAAAAACACAACCGCCACCTAAATTATATATTTTACATATATTTTTTTTTACATACATCGCAACTTTTTGCACCAACACATCTTCCATGCTAAAAATTAAACCTGTCTTATTAACCTGGCGAATTATTGTACAACCACCACATATTCTCAGTGCTAAAATTAAATCTAAAACGCTTTTCAAATTATTGAACCAGCACTACATCTCAGTACTAAAAATTAAACCTATAACTTAAAAATAAATAACTATGTTACACAAACAAACATCTGTCGACAAATACCAGTTACATGTATACATGATCAATAAAATACATTCAAATGAAGCTGGTACATGCATAGCTTAATCAGTTTTTACAATGAATTAGAAGTTATTCAAACAATGTGACAATGTTTTACATAAAAAGTAGAATACATTTTTTCACAACATTTTTTCATGATACATTTTAGAAATGCTCATTTCTCAGATTTGAAACCAGCATCGATGAGAATATCGCGAATATAATCAAGTGGAAATTTATAAGATAAATACAGCCTAAAAACCTCTTTAATTAGATGAACAACGTTTTTGTATAGATGAAAAGACACAGTGTTAGCTCATTATTAGCTAGCTTACAAAATGTACAAAAGCTTGTGATTAGCTTAGCCTTGTCAGACTATAATGATAGGTCTGTAAAAGTATACATCATTTTTACTTCTCAAGTCTACACTAACCCTCAAAGTGATCCTTCTTTTAGTGATCGGTTCACATGAAGACGATGTCAGGGAAATGGCTTACTGAACTTTAACACATGGGTTACTATTTCTCGGAGTGGGCTCTGACGAAGAACGTTGCACACTTGAATGTGGTGTTGATGCCATTATTGGAGCAGGATTGGGTTAAGAATGAAGATATTTCTCAGCAAAACTTGGTTCAGGGATGCCAAAAGCTGAAAGAGAGCAGTCATTTTCAGGTGATTTTTGTCTTCTAAAAAACTGCTGAGGAGGAGGGAAAACGTAATCCATAGGGAATATGAAGCTTTTGCAAGGGATGGCAACCACTGAAACATCTTGATCCGCTGGTAGAGATGCTATATCTTTACTTTGTTTAAAAACAGTAAGCTCACTGTATAGCTGACTGAGTGGCAAGACTGTATAAGAAAATAAAAATTAATTCAACTCAAAGGATGAGCGCATAAATTAAGCTGACATAGTAAACCTTAGAAAAAAACAACTGTACTTGTGTTTGAAAGAAAAGGTGAAGGTGATACAGATAAAGGGTATCCATTTTGAGATTATTTCAATATGACATGCACCTACTTTTTCACCGGGTAAAACACCACGAACTCCAAAACGCCCACGACTACAATCCAATGAAGCCATTATAACTGCCATTCGATCATCAAAAAGATCAGGAGCAGTTGTAATTTTAAGACTGTTTGGAATCCATAGAACCTGATCACTATCAAATGGAACTTGATGAATATTCACAGACCATAACTTGTCATTCTGGCAGAAATGTTGCAAGGAACCGAACTTGAAGAGACAGTCAAGTTGAGTCATTAGCTATGATTTTTTGTCACCAGACAAAAAATATTTTATTTTTAAAAAGTATAACATCTCATTCATTCATTCACATTTGTCATTTTTTGTAAATATGTTGTTGTACTTACAACTTCAATCGCATAACAAAGCAGGAATAAATTAAACACTGAAAGCCGAATAAGAGCCTATATGTAGTTTTCAAGCTATTTGCATTTTTGAAGAAATTTCTTATTGCTCTTCGTCTTTTGCATAAGAGAAATAAATGGTTGGTGAAAAATTCCAATTTGAAATGATTTCTATAGATACTAGTGTAAAATGTTCATATTTGTTCGAAACATCTTTTACAGAGAATTTGGAATTTATTGGTGTGGATTTTAAATGAATAAGATAATATGGCATACACAAATTACAGTATAGACGAGCCATGTAGAGATGTTCGAAAGTGTTAGTTGGTTCCCAGACAAAAACGGTTTCTGTTATTCGGACAAGAAATGGTTGAACTAATGCAGCATAACTCCATTTTTGTAAAGATTCACCAGTGCACTCCGTAAAAATAAAACTTTACCATTAAAACAATGAAAACTTTGGGGTTGTGTTAACATGAATTCGTTTCCATTTTATATTTTCGCTGTCTAATCTCTCAGATAACTAATAGGGGTCTTTTAGTAAAGTTCCTTCGTATTCGATTTCATGATATAAATACGACGAAATTTCAATATTTGTTGGATTGAGGTAATTGTAAATCTAACGGATTGATTTTGAAACACCAATATCGTTTTTTCGTGGAAATAAAATAGGTTCATTAATGAAATTCATTTAGAAAATGAATCTCTTTTGTTTTAGCTAAATTCAAATGGATAAAGTACTAATTCACCAGGGATCGAAAAGTATCTGAATAAAATTACAGGTACTACAAGATACTTAAAATTAAGATCTTGGCCTGGAAAGTTTACGAGTTCTGTTCGAAACCAGGAAAGCATTTTGCGTTTCAAATTGGCCACCCAAATTTAATGTTTGTGCAAGCTTCAGTTTAAAGCAACTACATTGTAAAATCTGTTTATTGATTGGAATCCAGAATAAACTAAACATATTACAACAATTTTGATAATTATTTTTGCTACATTCTAATTAATTGGACTAACCACTTTTTAACCCAAATCTCTTGGTCTCTTTTATCCAGTATCTCACTGAAGTAAGATAGGTACAGTCACAATAAACGTAAAATTTGTATAAACACCATTACCATGCCCAAAAAATAGTTGTCTCGAAAAATACTTCAAGAAAAATGTATGCAAATATCCTGTTTTTTAGCCAAAACCTAGCAATAGTTGCTTGTAGTTGAAGACTTGTTAAAGATTCTCTACTGTACTTCTATCTTTGAATTGCATACTTGCAGGCCAAGTTGTCTAAAAGCGGAAAAACACTCAAATTGTTATATTGTGGTGCTATTGTTTACAATTGATTAAATGACGATTGTTACCGGTATCGTTTCATACTACTGTAGCCATTATTTTTGTTTATCGTTTATGTTGCATAATATGTTGGATTATATATACTTTAAACATTTGAAGTATTTTATAGCCTTGACGCTTTACACATTTTTGCACATTTTACATGTGTTAACTTGTTTCACCGAAAACCAAATGTGAAAGAATAAACATAATTATATTCAAATGTTTCACAAATAGGTTTAAACAGAAATTCGTGTTGCCAAGGTATGGTTTTCCTGAAAGAGCCTCAGCCAAATGAGCCCCTATTTTTTGCCCTGTAATAATTTCCTTGAACATCCACAAATAAAGTAAAACTTAAATGCATCCTATAGAACAAGTGTTTCTCTTTCAATAAAACTTCGTTCCAGGACTGAGAAGAACTGAGCTTTAACACTATCGAACGCCAAAATCAGTTAAAATTACGCTTTAACCATGCATATTCTACTAGCTTGTTTACCACAAGCAGGAGTGTAATGAAGTTGCGAAAAACTAATTAATGTAAAATAAAAATGCTTTTGTGCTCTATTGTGAACATTGGACACACCTACAGTTGGGCACAAATAACCGATTTTCGACCGAATTGGCTCATTTTCGGTATGTATGGTACATTAATGATGTTTAATACGGCAAAAATATTTATAACGATGTTTGACCCAAGTTGACCCAGAAATTGGGTAAAAAAATTTTTTACGACCGAATCGGCTGATTTTCGGCATATATGGTGTACTAAAAATGTAGAATTCGGCAAAAACATTTCAAATAATTTTTTACTCAGCTTGGCCCAGAAACGGAGTAAGTGAAAAGTTATTTTACCCCATTTCTGGATCAAGTTGGGTCAAAAATGGTTTGAAATATTTTTGCCGAATTCTACACCATTAGATTACCATACATACCGAAAATCAGCTGATTTGGTCATCAGTAGGTATTTGACCCCATTTTTAGGTCAAGTTGGGTCAATATTGTTAAAAAATATTTTTGCCGAATATTTTATCATTAGTGCACCGTACCTGCCGAAAATCAGCCGATTCGGTCGTAAAAAGTTTTTTTACCCCATTTCTGGGTCAAGTTGGGTCAAACATCATTTTTGGTACATGCTGATAATCAGCTGGTCATAAATAGTTATTTCTGGGTCAAGTTGGGTTAAAAGACCGAATAAAATATTTTCTTGAATTTGGTGTCACCAGTACTTCCTTTGTACTGAAATTGATTAATTAATTGGTCAAGTATTATTTTAAAGATTTATTTAAAATCCTTTCAAGTACTTGTCATGAATCTTTATGCGTCCTAATTGAGTTTGGCTACGAAACTGAATCGAACATTTGATGTACGAGTAAGTTTTTTGGTAAGGAAATTTTCCAGCAGTGGTATTGCAATTATGGTATTTTCATCTTGAAATCACTTCATGCGTACTCGTTAAATACTATGTACTATGCATATAAAGGTAATGAAGCTACTATACGAAAAATGGTAGCCTTCCAATATTTTTAGTTTGTCATGTCATGTGATTGTAAATGCAGCCCAATTTTCGATGATTTAGTGAAAGTGTTCACAAATTAAATTATACAATTATTTCTCATATGGACAAATTCAGACAGACAGACAAACAGTTAGCATTTGTCATGTAATATGAAAACACACTTTATTCTAAGTTCATTTGTGCTTTACAAGGTTATGGTAACGAAATAGAGCCAGGAAATGGTCCGTTAGAAACACATGGGTTTCCTATGCTACCAATGGATATTAGAGCCAAACCTAACGTACTTATTGGTTATCCTTCTTGTAAGATATTATTCAATAGGACGTAAAAACGAAATAAGTAAATCGAGGAAACATTTTTAGCAAGCCTCAAATATGTTTTCATGCTCTAAAATGACTTTTTGGCAACTATTTAGAATAAAAAGTCTCCTTACATTTACCTTTTTCAGCTAGCCTTACTGTTGTAATATTGGATTCTTTAATTGAAGAAAAACTCATATAACATTACATCTCAAAC
>JAQIWN010001793.1:0-18639 GCA_034699025.1 Entomobrya cf. arborea Gr-Col-00668
TAGTTTTCATGAACCAATGAAAGGGGTCCAAGTGTTTGCGTATAATAATAGGTAGGGAGAAGGTTACATACATTTCACAATACATATTCATACAAATTATATACACTGCACACGAGCAGCAGGGAACAACAGAAAACAGACAGCAAAGCAAACAAAACAGTTATTATGTATTTTACTTTTTTGACAGTCACTTTACTGTGCTACTTTTATTATTTATCTGCTCCATTTTCTGCGTAGTTAATAGCTTTTTCCAATATCAACTAATCGACAAAGTGACAATTCAACAGGGAAAGCTGAAGGGGAGTTAAATGACAAGTAAGAGAGAAGCTTGTTGTTTCTCAGTCCAGAATAGTCTGTCGTTGTGACAAGTCGGGAAAAGCAGAGAATGTAAATTAACAGTTCTACTTGAAACAGAATTTTTGCATTTTAAGTCTGTATTTTACTCCAAGTTTTATAATTTGTTATTTCCAGCATGTCCATCATATTCATAATGAATTAACCAAGTGGATTACTTGAAGCCAAAGCTGAGAATGCTGAAATTCTGAGGTAAATATAATATAGAATCTTCAAGATTTTGACAGATAAGATGCAAATGAATACAAAGAAGATGTGAAAGCTAACTTTTTGGATATCATAATAATCAAGTTAATTAAACATACTAATTTTTGTGTGATCTTATTTTTGGGTTGTAGTTTTAAATCGGTTGAAGCGCTGATTACGGACTTTACCCTGTCAAAAAGCAAAGGAAGGACTCTGTCTCCACATTTGTCATCTAAGAATGCTTGACACACAGACTTCATCATCAACTAGAATGCGAAAGGAGCCTCTGAAGTCATTGAAAATGCAGGACATCAAAATTGAATTTGTTGATGTGTGTGTTGTGCCAGCAGCACCGGCAGACACATACAGCATTTTCGACTTTGATTCAGATAGCTCTACTCGAAGTCCCCCAACACCTATGAAAGTGGTCAGCGTTTCAGGTGGCAGTTCTGATGGGGATTCATCGGAGCCTGCCCGTCCCAGGAAACGGGCAAAACTGGATCACATGTCACCAGAAGAAAAGGCCCAGCATAGGAAGATGATGAACCGGATTTCTGCTCAGAGTGCGCGTGACAGACAAAAGGCATTGATGGTTAAACAAGATGTGGTCATCAAAAATATGCAGAACACGGTAAGTGGTATTAATTAGTATTAGGAAATATTAACTATCATTTGTTAGCAAATATAATTGTCAGTTAAAATATTCTATCTTCGGTTTTTTATAGAACGAGTCCTTGACCAAGAAAAACCAAGAGTTGACCACAATTAATGAAGAACTTAAAAATGAGAATGAAACTTTGAAAGAAGACAACAAGCGCCTATCAGCCTTAGTTTTGGAACTTGAAGATAAATTAAAAGCAGCAACTGAAAATAATATTGCTCCCGAACAAAGTGTGGGTGTAAATGACCAAGGTATCAAACTGGAGGGTGAGGAGGATGTCAATATCTGCTGTGGTTCACCTTCGGAGCCTGCAGTGCTTCGCACTATCCCTCTGCAGAAGGGATCATTAGAGCCATGCCAGACTTTGTCCCTCCTCCTTGTCCTGTGGATGACATCCCTTGGAATGTCGCATCCCCAGCAGTCATGCAAGTCTTGGGAGAACTTTCAGAAAAACATCTTGGCCGACATCAACAGCTTCGAGGCCTTGACCAGGTATGCATGCCTAAAAAATATGTTACATTGTTTATGCTTCCAGTAAAAAAATCATAAACCAACTTTTTTTTATTTTACAGTTCAACAGCGCAATCGCAGAAACAATTGCTGCACAAATGGTTGCTCAGAACAGGCTTGTCAGTGCTCGAGCAACGGAAGCCGGCCTAGAGGTACTAACTCGTCAAGTCAAGGAAAAGCCTAATTTCCAAAACAGCGTAATCCCTCGCACTGCAAAACTTTCTGCTTTGCTTACTGCAACAACACCAGTAATGGAACATGGAATAAATTCTGCTCTTATGGGACCCACACCCATGTTATCTTTGCCTTTAAAAGAACCAGCCACATTGAAACTCCGAAAAGTCAATCTTAACATTAACAAAACTTATGGTGCTATTTCCCCAGTCCCTGAATGTATATCATCAACTACATCTCATTCTTCTACTGACAAGCATGTCCCAGTCATGATGTCAGATCATGACTACGACGACAAATATTTTCAAAAAGCTGATATATACGATTCATGGAATATTGACCCTGTCGAAATGGAGCTATTTCCTGAATTATTCTAAAAAATTTAGTGTGAACCCATCGCATTTTCTCTCATCAGATCTGTTAAAAAAACACAACTCACTCTGAACCTCTGCTTTTCGTGTTCAAAATAGCTTATACCTTTACTTCACAGCATTATACGATTCAAATGTTATTTATTACAACTACACACTATGTTTACACTTTAAAATATTTTGTTATATCGTTATGATCTTTTGTTAACATTTCAACATTGTATGCAAAATAAATCATCAGGCAAGAAATATTGCAAGTAAAAATCCCATTAAACCTAGATGAACGCATTAAATTGAATTCCCAAAATCCGAATTATTCTTGTACAAAAAATTAGAAACTACAACAGCTTGACGTTTAAGAACGTAGTCATCTACATGTCATATCCTTGATTTAAGATTTCATCCGGCTTCCTTTTAAATCAAAACGCAACATGTTGATATCTTTTCTACTCATCCCAACAGCAACTCGACTCCTACCTCCTAAACATACCAATTAGCTATTCAAAATATTCAAATCCTCATGCCACATTTACAGACATTTTCATACAAAAAATCTGAATTCATGATCCTACAATTTTACCAGGATATTCATACAGCATTTAAAAGGCGAACATCATTTCATTTGATCATCTTGTAATTAAACAAGCTCACGTGATATCTTAAGAGAAAGGTGCATGGAATATTCCCATGAAATTATAACCAGCCATGTATGATGTATGAAATGCCAACAATGCCCAATTAATATATTTAAAACAATACATTTAACATTTGATAAATGAAGTTAACCACTGTTTGTAAAACATACCTTTAAAACTAGGTATAGATTCAAATGACATAATTTAACAATAGTTCATAGTTCCTCGTGATTATCATGGCTTGGCTCTTCAGTTTGTTGGCGCTGACTATGCCTAATTTGTACTTGTACTAGTTGTATTTCTTTAACTTTTCAAAAAGGTTATACATAAATGCTTTCAAAATGGAACACCCCTGGGTATTTTTAAAAGTGCTTCACTAAAACTAATTAAGGAATCATTACGTTGCGTTGTATGAATTCATCATCATCACTCATCACAAAAAGCTAAAAACTGGTGCTAGTGCTGCTGGTGGCCTCTACCTCTATTGCTTGTTATGGTGAACTTCCCTAAGCAAGCGTATTTAGAACGTTGTTAACTTTTTCCATACCTACGCATGATTCATCGACTTCTCGTAAAGAGATATTACAGCAAAGCCAACAAACACAAAAAAAAAACAGTTACGTTCAGTCAAATAAAGAATTTCACTATATTTTTTTTGTAGAATAGGTATGTTTGCATTGTAATGTTGCGCACCCGGTATTATATTGGTGTCATAGAGTACCGCTTTGAGTAATATGTTTAAACTATTACGCTGCCGTTCTGTGTACTGTCTGTGTTAAAGCAGCATACAAGTCAACTTTCAAGACATCTGACTACACAACTATTTCAAATAATTATTTAAGGGTTAGTAGTTGGGTAATTAAGGTTTTTTTAGTGAATAAGCCTAGGTTAAGTTTAGTTAAGACTAGGGTTATTCTATTATCATTATTATTTTTGTAGTTTTAAGTGAATACATTTAGCTTCTAATTTATTTCCGGACGAAGGAGGAAGCTTATAGCGGCTAATTTTTAGATAATTATACCAGTAGTTTTCTCGGTTAAGTTACCTCTGTAAACAGCAGACATGGATGAGGATGACATGAACATGATTGACGATAAGGCGGAGGTCAGTGATGACGAAGAGAATGATGAAGATGAGGAAGACGAAGAAGGTAATGAAAAAATATTGTAACTAAAAAAAGTTTCTTGGGATTTTGTTTTAGGGACGTTAAATTTAAAAAAAAATGGTGAACTGTTTAGTTACGTAACTGATTTATATTGGTTGTAGATGATGGACAAGTGGTCAATGATTTGATCGATGATAATCCTATCGAAGAGGACGACAGTGAGGATGAGGGGTCGGATGGTTCGCGAAAGAGGAAGAAGAGTGATGACGAGGATGAGCTATCAGATAGGTTGGAAGATGATGATTATGATCTTATCGAAGAGAATTTGGGGGTTAAAGTCCAACGTGTAAGTTTTTGTGATTTTACTGAAATGAATAATTTTAATTCCAATGAAACAGGTACACAGTAAAAATGTTTTTCGTGTATTTTAATGGAATATTTTATTGCTATTATTTTAACAGAAAAAATTCAAACGTCTGAAACGAATTGAGGACGATGACTCAGATCAAGATGAAACCCAAGATCAGGGGGAAGATCGTGAGGCGATTGCAAATCAACTTTTTGAGGGTAGTGATAATGAAGAAGACCGGAGGGAACCAATTCGTGAGGAAACGCCAGGCCAGTACGCATCCGAAGAGTCAGAAGGGGAGTATTCTGAGACAGATGATTTTATTGTTGATGATGAGGGTCGTCCATTGAAAGATGTGAGGCGGAAGAGGAAACCAATATTCACAGACGCTACATTACAAGAAGCACAGGATATTTTTGGTGTTGACTTTGATTATGATGACTTTGAGAAATATGAGGACGAATATTATGAAGAGGAGGATGAAGAAGAGGAAGATGAATATGAAGACGAGGAGGGTAGAACTGTTCGTCGTGAAAAGAAAACGCCACGTCGGCGTCGGAAGGCGAAATCTATATATGAGATATATGAGCCCCATGAACTGGAGAGAGCAGGCTTCACAGATGAAGATAATAAAATCAGGAGTCAAGATATACCAGAAAGAATGCAACTTCGTGGTGTCGCAATTACTCCAGCAAATGACGAGGAATTAGATGAAGAAGCTGAGTGGATTTACAAAGCAGCCTTTATTAAGAGAGACGCTGCCAAGAAAGCAGCTACAGTGCAAAAAGTTCCAGACTCCGTCGCTGCTCCTGTTGAGTCGGAGGCTAATTGGGATGATGACTGGGATAAACAGACCGTCATACCTGCACCTGCACAAACAACAGTTGGTCCTGTTGGTGGTGACGAAAATTGGGAGAATGATGATGACTGGGGAAAGACTCCTGGCACTGGAGGAGCCGCTGCATCAGCTCCGATTCCCAGGCCTGCAGGTACTGTGGTGGGGGAAGATAATTGGGATGAAGAGGAATGGGGTGCTCCATCCAAACCGAAACCAGCAGGTGCAGCCACACCAGGTCAAACTGTAGAAAAACCTCCAGAAGAAGTGAAACCTCAAATCATCCCTAAAATACGCAAAGCCCTGGAATTCATGAGGAATCAGTTGTTTGAGGTCCCCTTCATTGCGTTCTACCGTAAAGAATATGTGCTTCCTGATTTGAGCATCAATGATTTGTGGAAGATTTATCGACTGGATGCCAAATTTTGTTCACTGAAGAACAGAAAAAGCCGTTTAGTCGACTTGTTCGGAAACATGAGGGAGCACCAGACGGATCTCATTATGGCTCATCCGGATGATCCAATTTCAGACAGTATGAGACTCATCACCGATGATGACGTGGAGAGAATCAAGGTTATCAAAACTGCGGATGAACTGAAGGATATGTACCTGTTCTTTACCTTGTACTATGGAGAGGAGGTGCCTGCAATGAAAGAAGGGCTCACTAGAAAACGGAGGGAGCAGCGTCAAAGAGCCAGGGACGCTGCAATAGCAGCTGCTGCAGCGGCCGCAGCTGAAAGAGCAGATGGTGAAGGTGGAGAGGATGCACCGCCCCCTGAAATCGAGCCTGAAGATGAGCCTGAAGATGTGGGTTTCGGGGAAGAATCCACAATTAAACGAAAGATTGGCAGTGGGGCTTACGGCATGTGTAAGAAGTTAGGCGTGGGAACATTCGTGAAAAAGTTTGGTCTATCTCCAGACAAGTTTGCGGAGAACTTGCGGGATAATTATCAGCGTCATGAGGTGGACCAGTATCCTACAGATCCTTACGAGGCTGCGAAGGAAATGTGCTCAGCTAAGCTTCAAGAGCCTGAAGAAGTATTGAAAGCTGCCAAGTTCATGATGGCAACTGAAATATCACGCGAACCAATAGTAAGGCGTTGTGTTCGAGAAGTGTTCTTCGAGCGGGCTACAATAAGCTGCTATCCTACCAAGAGAGGGCAAAAGGAAGTAGACGAGGCACATCCATGTTTCACGTAAGCTCAGTTTAAATAAATTAGCTAATTTTAGTATTTTACCATCATTAAATTCGTCAGGAACAAATGTGTTTACAGTGTATATTTTGATTTGTTTTAAAGGATGAAATACCTTCGCGATAAGCCCGTTAGAGACCTTACCGGGGATCAATTTTTAAAACTCAGTTTAGCCGAAGAGGATCGTTTACTTGTTATCCAAATCGGAGATAAAATAAAGGGAATGACCTCCCCCAGCTACATTGAAGAAGTAAAGCTTCTATTTACGAAGGACGAGTTCAGCAAAAACGTACAAGACTGGAATACACTTCGTGGCGAATGTATTGAGTTCGCATTTGAAAAATTGTTGTATCCTATTTTACGGAAGGAACTACGGGCCAAATTGGCGGAGGAAGCGAAGGAGCATGTGCTCAAGACTTGTTGTAACAAGTTGTACAATTGGCTCAAGGTATTTGAAAGACAAGTCCAGAGTGAATTTAGTTAAAACGTATAAACGTACAGTTATGTATTATTACTGTGATGAAATAATTATTTATTTAGATTGCCCCGTATGAAATTAACTTTCCTGACGAAGATGAGGAAGAATGGGATACTAGCCGAGGAATACGCGTCCTTGGTATTGCCTATGTTCCTGACTACGAACAGGCTTCCTTCGCTTGTCTCGTCAATCCTGACGGAGAACCTTCCGATTATTTAAGACTGCAAAATATTATCAAAAGTAAGAATGCTTTCCGGGAGACTGACCGTCAGGAGAAAGAGGCAGATATCATCGCTATGAAAAACTTCATTCGTAACAAAAAGCCTCATTTGATAGTAATTGGGGGTGAGTCACGAGAAGCCCAGATGATTCATCAGGATGTCAAAGGGGTAGTCACTGAGCTGGTGAATGAAGATGCCTTTCCAAATATTATAGTTGAGATTGTTGATAATCAATTGGCAAAGGTGTATGCCAATTCTATCAAAGCAACGGTAAGCAAAGATGTGTTAAAAATTCTTAAATTACCTTAATGTTAAAAAAAGTGCAGTAGAGAAAAGTAATGGTTTTTTTTTCTTTCTTAATAAACAGACTGACTTCCGTGAATACCCCCAGCTATTGAGACAAGCCATTTCACTGGGTCGTCGTATGCAAGATCCTCTTATTGAATATTCTCAACTGTGCACCGCCGATGAAGAAATACTCGGCGTGAGGTTTCATACGCTACAGGATCACGTTCCCAAGGAGGAACTACTGGAACATTTGTACCTGGAATTTATAAACAGGACGAATGAGATTGGTGTGGATGTTAATAGGGCCATAACTTACCCCTACACCGCCAACCTTATCCAGTTTGCTTGTGGACTTGGCCCTCGTAAAGCCACTGCCTTAATTAAAATCCTGAAGCAGAATAACCAACGACTGGAGAATCGAACGCAACTCATTACTGCGTGTCATATGGGCCCTAAAATTTTTATCAATTGCAGTGGCTTCATTAAAATTGACACGAATTCATTGGGCGACAGTACTGAATCCTATGTTGAGGTTCTCGACGGGTCCCGTGTTCATCCTGAGACATACGAGTGGGCAAGGAAGATGGCAGTTGACGCATTGGAGTATGATGATGAAGATGCCAATCCTGCCAGTGCCTTGGAGGAAATTCTGGAATCGCCTGAGAAGCTTAAAGATCTTGATTTGGATGCCTTTGCTGAGGAGTTGGAACGCCAGGGGTTCGGAAATAAAAGTATAACTTTGTACGATATTCGTGCAGAATTGAATCATCGTTACAAGGATCTTCGAACTGCGTATGAAAATCCTAACCCGGAAGAAGTTTTCAATATGCTCACCAAGGAAACTCCTGAGACCTTGTACATTGGCAAGTTGATCACAGCAACAGTTGTTGGCATTTCTCATAAGAAGCCTCAAGGGGATCAGCTAGATAACGCCATTCCCATTAAAAATGAGGCAACCGGAATGTGGCAATGTGCTTTCTGTGGTAAAAACGATTTCCCAGATCTGTCTGAAGTGTGGGCTCACTTTGACGCTGGCGCTTGTCCCGGTCAGGCAACTGGAGTTCGAATCCGACTAGACAACGGAATCAGTGGGTTTATCCCAATCACCAAGCTCTCGGATAAACAAGTCACTAATCCGGATCAGCGCGTGAAAAGAGGTCAGACCATTCATTGCAGGGTTGTTAAAATTGATGTGGAACGATTTCAAGTGGACTGCACATCCAGATCCTCAGATTTGATGGATAATAAGGGTGAATGGAGGCCACAGAAGGATCCCTATTACGACCAAGACAGAGAAGATTTTGATACAAAGAAGGATGATGACGCCAGAAAAGTTAAACAAAGGCAAACGTACATCAAGCGTGTTATTGTCCACCCATCCTTCAAAAACATTTCCTTCAGAGAGGCTGAAAAAATAATGGAAACTATGGATCAAGGAGAGGTCATTGTGAGACCGTCGAGTAAAGGGGCGGATCATTTAACTGTAACGTGGAAAGTTGCTGATAACGTGTATCAGCACATTGATGTAAGGGAAGAAGGGAAAGAGAACGCGTTCTCGCTTGGTCAGAGTTTGTGGATTGGAAATGACGAGTTTGAGGATCTTGATGAAATCATTGCTCGTTATGTTAATCCCATGGCAAGTCACGCTAGAGACCTCATTAATTTCAAGTATTTTATTACCACGTTGGGCGGAAGCCGACAAAGAGCAGACGAATATTTACTAGAAGAAAAAGCAAAGAATGCGAACAAGATTCACTATTTTCTTCAAGCCAGTAAAGAATATCCTGGAAAATTCCTTCTGAGTTATCTTCCAAGAACCAAACCAGCTCATGAATTTGTAACAGTAACTCCTGACGGCTTCCGATTTAGACAGCAGAATTTTGATTCGTTGAATCAGTTGCTGAAATGGTTTAAAGAGCACTACCGTGATCCTCCACCAGCATCGATGCCCCTAGTGACACCCAAGAATCATGCCAGTCGAACTCCAGGTTATGCAACTACACCTGGTTACAATGATGGTGTGAGTCGAGTGGGTGCTCCAACTCAGAGCCACTTTAGCATTAATCCTGCTCCAACTCATCATACCACCCCTCATTACACGACGCCTGCTCAAGCACTCACACCTTACTCTGCCTTTACGGCTCATACAGTAAGTCATTTCGTATTTAATTACTAAACTTTAAATTGTGGATTAATTATTCATTATTGCTATTTTAACTTTCTGTTTTTGCTATGTTCTACAGCCTTACACACCAACTGCACAAACTCCGTACATGACGCCGTATCAGACACCTTATCAGTCCGGTCAGACCCCACGTTTCCCACCATCAAATCAAGCCCATGCAAGTAATTCGGGTGGATTTGCGCATCCTAGTGCAGTAACGCCAGGGTACAACAAGACCCCTCAGCATGCACGATCTTCACAGCAGCACAGGTCGAGCAGTGGAAGCAGGGATCATAATAACTCAAATGAGGGTCCACTGGATTGGAGAAAAGCTGCTGAAGCTTATGCAAGATCTTCCCAACAAAAGGGAGCTCCAGCTTGGCCATCACAAAGTCGATCTGTTGCAAGCAGTGTCGTTGCTCGGTATGGAGGAGCAGGTAGTGTGTTTGGAGGGCCTTCAAAGGTACCTGGTAAGTCACCACAGCCAACAAGGAGTGCGGCGCAGGTGATACATGATGGAATTCAAAAGGTAAGAAAAACATATACATAGTTACGTTAGATAATGATTTTAAAACGTGAAGTTCCATTTTATGACACCTTCTCATGCAATTTTTTTTTTTTGTATTCAGATAAAACAGCTCTCATCCGCTCATAACTACATCCAAAACAAGTCTCCTCGTTCTGGTCGAGATTCATTGAAGTCCACGCCAAGGACGAATTTCAGTCCTCGCAGTATGGTAGAAAGTTGTGGTGACGAAACTCCACTCCACGATGAAAATTAAGCAGAAATTAACTATTGCAACACGTAATGACGACTAATGAACTAATATACAACTGGAGGTAACGGTAATTATAGGTATAAAATAGTATCCCTATTCTATGCATTTTAAGTTAGACAGATAATGTTTATTATGATGTGAAACATATGTATGAAAAACATTGTAGAAAATAAATTAAATGATAAATTCAAGACTTTGTTATAGTTGTTTTTTTATTATTTCCGCTTTCAGTTTTTGAATCCAACAAAATAATAATAATAACAATAATATTTTTACTTTCGAAAATAATTTACATTCACCATCATTTTGAAACATCATATAAAATAGTTCTTTTTAGAGTCGAAATATATTTTGACGTACTATACAATTTTTACGTTGTCACGAAGATATACTATACATTTTACATATATTATATTTTAATTTGCCATATGGGTAATACTAGTAATAACCTAGTGGGTTATTCTTGAATCTACAAAAAAATGTTTAACTTATTGAAAATGAGATTATTTCAATATATTAATTTATCTCTCTTAATTATTAACACATCATTCATTCCTTTCGTTCAGCTTCCAATTTGTATAATAGTTACAATAACGGTTAAAAACCAATGTTAAATGAAAATCTTACATTAAGATACTTGGTTTGTATTCCCCAAATAAAATTGTTTTAAATTAAAGTGCATTAATGATCATGTTAGTTATGTTTTTCTTGTATGATATTTACTATTCTGGTATAATATGATCGCTCCATACTTTACAAACTTTATTTTTTGCTGCCGGTATTCCGACTTCTGGTTAGCCGACCGGGTGTTACATCACCCGACCTCAGGCTTCTTCCTTTCTTGGTACCTTCATCATTTTTATCTTTGGCGCTGTTATTTGAAGCTTTGTCCTTAGACTTCTTATCCGACGAAGGAATCGATTCCTTTTTAGGGTTGGTAGGAAATTCCTTCTGAATAATAAACATTTTTCATAAATCAGTAAAAAATACTACAAAGTATACATGTATGTTAGACGTTGTTTCTATGGAAATAGTTTAGTTACCTTCTGAGATGTGCTGCTGATAATTTTCTTTCCTTGTTGCAGTCTTTTAAGAGTTACTTTGTTGGACTTAACTTTATTGCTGCTACTACTCAATGCAGCAAGAGAGCTAACACGGGAGGGAGGGATCCGAAGTGATATCAATCTTGAAGATGGTTCCGCAGGAGCTGCTATAGTTTCCATATTTCCTACGTTCCTTTGCTTCAGTGGTGGTTTGTTTCCCAATGATATCGAAGAAGACAAATTTTTCCTTGTTGTTCTGCTACTGCTGTTAGTTTCAGCAGCTGGTGGCGTTGAACTTCGCTGATTGTCCACTGAATACGATGACAATGGTGCTGCTGCCTCGATATCCCAAGTAGAGGGAGCAATAGGTTGTATGGTAGCTCGAAGAGACTTTTTGGTAACGTTAACTGCCACTTCTCTAATAGGTGTGGCAATACCTGTCGTAGGTAATCCCTCTACAGGTTTTATGGGTTGACTCGGAGACTTTTGATTAGCAGCTCGCTTCCCCTTCTTCCCCTTTTTACCTACTGTCAACGTTGAACTCGTCGGAGTTGGTGTAACTGTTGACTTGACTTTCTTCTCGGGCAAAGCATCCTTTGTTGCCCTGTTGCGAAGCTTACTTACAGCTTCTTGTGGCTGCTGATCGGCTAGCCTTTGCACTTCAGAGGAGCGTTTGGCCGACGAAGAGGTGGAAGCGGTCCGTCCATCTTCCGAAGCTGACAACTTCACGACTTTACTAGGAGTCACAGTGTGATAACCATCGTCACTACCTTCCTCTACAGGTGCTGATTGTCTAGTAGGTCCACGTTTACGACCCTTTGATGTAGATGCTACAGCTACTCGGGTACTTGCAGTGGCATTGCGCGGCTGCAAGCGCTTTGTAGATCTTCGTTGCTTTTTAGTGCCTGACAAGGGCTCAAGTGAGGTCGCTTGAATAGAGTCGTCCAACTCTGAAACTACACTACTTCTCCATGAAGCTTCACAAGAGCTAGAAATTTCATTGATTTGCACAGCATCACTTGTTTCCACTAAATCACTAGTCACATCTGAACTTTTTACTGAAGTTGATGAGGAAGATGTTGATGCTCGCTGGTTATGAGAAGTAGTGGGAGAAGTGAGATTTCTAACGTGTGCCACTCGGCTAGTTTTAGATGATAAGACTGGATGTGACCTTTTACTCCGCGTGGGAAGATCACGTTGTTGTGGCGGCTGACGAGGTCGGTTCATATTGGTCGTTGAAGTCGTTGGTTTTATTTTACCGAGATTACCAGAGGGTGCTAACTTTCCTGTAGGTTTGCTACCAGTTTGCTGCTGTGGTGGAGGAGGAACTGAAGAAGATGTAGTGGCAACGGGTTGTGGATGGTGAGTGGGAGAATGATAATGTGTCGGAGAATGCAGAATTCGAGGAGGTGAATGTTTTTCAGTGTGACTGGTATTGGCAAATCTTGTAGTAGCAATGGTCCTGTGGAAGCGGGGACTGGGAGAAGAAACGTGGTGGTTGTTGGTCTGGGCGCATGATAATCTGGATGCTGGTGATGCCCTTTCCGGCGACAGTGAGAGTGAAGCTGAAGAACTCGAGTGTCGAGGAGTAGCTTCCTTTGGCACTCTGGGTGGTCCAGGTGGGTCAATTACTACTGTCACTACTGACGTGTTATCTGCCCGAAGATTATTACTGTACCACCTAAAAATTGAAGTCAATCACCATTAAATTAGAATGAGGGTTTACAAGTAAGTATTTCCTAATTTTTAATGGCTCGGTACAATAGTCAATGATTTTTTACCTGTCTAAAGCTCGATCAACAAGCCGCTTAGATGGATTTATCCAATTTTTCGAAGATCCCGGACCGACGGTACCTTCCTGTGCGTTAATTTGATTTTGACGCTCATTATTTTTCTCCGCAAAGTACACACTATTTACAGCATCCTGCGCGCTTAGCATGTTCCACAATCCGTCACTGCCTAAAATCAAACATCTATGGGTGTTTACGTCGATCTCGATTACGGCTGTGTCCGGAACTGGAGACACAACAAACTCATCCTGCTCTGAATTATAGCTCCACAGGTCTCCTAGTGATCGGGCAACGGCTAAAAATGGAATTTCATCAATTAAAGTTGACCTCCTGACGGGTCCTTTGTGCCCAATTCGGGGCCGATTCCAAACCACTCGAGGAACTCCAGATTTACTGACAACTTTTCCGCCACATCTGTAACAATGTAATATCAAAGGAAACACATAAGAAAAAAGTAATTTTGCGCCTACTACGACTACATGACGAAAGTAATTTTACTTACTCTTGTATTCTGGCATTCTCCTGGGGATTCTCTGGTTTATGATCCATTGTTAACGGTCGCGCTTTCCAAAAATTGGAACTTGGATCTTGATGTCCCAAAACAATACCAGAATCACCGACATGACCAATGTACAGTTTCCCACGTCGAACAAAAGCAACGCTCGCCGTTGTCCCCGACGTTGACGGTAAACCGGACTGAGTTTTTGGCCATTTATCTTTTTGAAAAAGTAAAACCAAAATTCAAAACAATATAGAAAACAAAGATATTCACAAATAATATTTTACACGATTTAATTGCATCGTAATCTATACCTAATTCTCGCCACATAGCTTGATGTACACTAATAAAACCATCTTTGATGGATCTCAAAACTAGCTCATCTTCTTCTGACCAAAAGTTTTTCTGTGAGACGATATGGTCCATTAAATGTGTTTTTGCGTAAAGAGCTGCCTCCCTTCCTCCATGTCCATCAAATATCCCAAAATATGCATACAATAAATCTTTCTCATCTGACGTTGGCTGGTACGCAACACAAAACATGTCTTCCATGTATTTTCTACCACCTTGGTTAGAGTGGGCAGTGACCCGGAGATTCACTCCAATGCTAGCATCCATGATGATTACTATAAAAAGTATTTAATTTTAAGTTCTTGAATTAAAAATACAACTTTTAAACCCTTTTTATTTCTATAAACAATTTATCATTGCATTAATACAATTTATTTACCAAAATAGGAAATCTAGTTTTTGGTATAAATTATTGAGATAATTTTCATAGAAAAATTCACAGCTTGTTTTGATATTTTTCTTTCCAGAGTTGCTAAAACAGTACGTTAATTTAAATTTATGTTTTATAAACAAAATGCTTAAAAAATGGTACCACTTTTTTAACAGTTTTAACTTTGTTAACCAGCGTTTTTCCTGCACTATGAACTTTCTTCACATTTTTTACAATTTATAATTTAATTTAAGTGACGATACCCGCATTCATGCGTAATTTTAAAATTAAAATTATCTGTCGAATTAAATTTATTTTGCATGAATGCTCTGTCTAATCCAGAAAATCATTTTTCATGTCATTTTGTTTATCCACAGATGCGGCAGTATCGTTCTAGTTGTAAATGACGTTACGTTTATTTTGCAGTTAAGCGTACTCTTTCTCTCTCTGCAACGTAGTAAAATAGTCTTTGTTTTGGCGCGATAAACACGCGCAAATTATGAATAACTGGAGAACTGTTAGTTTCTACGTTTTTCGTCACTGTCATCCTACCAAAAACAATCAAAACTTTGACCCGTCATTTTTTAATTTGCTTTTTTCTTCAAAAGTCAGTAAACTCGTAGAACAGAATAATATCACCATTTCCACCTTTCAATCAACAAATTGTTTGCATTTTCTAACGACAAAAATACGTTTTGTTTTTCTTCTGTGTGCAATAATGCAAGTGCAAAACTGTGTATTGGTTGATTTAAACAAGCTTTTTAAAGGAGACACTTTAAAATTGTCAATTATCCATGTATTTTTTAGAAGCTTAATGTTTTCTGTTTTTACAGTTTGTGTGAACAAATTGAATTGTTTTAAAACCCCACAACCCTCGTGGCTCCAAAAAAGCGCAAATTAAAAGCAACTTTTAACGGAGCTGTTAATCAGGCCATAATTTTAATAGTTCATTTAATTTACTATTTAATATTTTTTATTGTGTGTTGTTACTTCTGAAAGATCTCGATTAGGGAAATGAGAAAAAGGTTTTTTTATTCAAAAAAGCATTGCGTGTATGTCTCGACTTGTCTGTTGTGATCGTTAGAAAAAATAAGGTTTTTATATAACATTGAAAGATATTGTTGAACATTTTTGTGTAGCATGTAGAAATACTTTTTTTGTATGGCAACAGCGCAAAATGTATATAATCCGTTTTAAAACGTATATTTTCCGAGTATCTCAAAAAAAATATCTGTCTGAAACTGAAAGAGGTACATTCATATTTATTTTGTGCATTGTGCATATGAATAATATGGACTATGGACAATGAATGAAACTACACAGTAGATAGTAGATAGTTTCAGTAAAGTAAGTCGTGAGGATTGTAGTGTAGAAGAGAAGAAGGAGCTCCATTTTTGGTTGCGCAAACTTTACATATGAAATGCATTACAAAGGTGAAAAGGGTTCAATATTAGTGAATATATACGTTTGTCCGTATGTCTCCTGTAGTATACTTGTAAAAAACCCTAATCCTTTACCTTAAAATTCTTATCTTTATACTAAAATAATTGATATTTGAAAATTTTCAAGTACATAATGTTTTGTAAATCTACATTTGAAATTATGCTGTTATTGTTTAATTACCACATATTTCAAACAAAAAAGGACAAAAACACAGATGTATATAAATTCTAATTTAATGTTAAGATTTAATGTAAAACATGCGTAGTTAAAAAATATAAATCCACATTAAAATTTTAGCAGTCAGTAGATCAGAGTGCGAGCAAAATGAAAGTCAAGTAAGTAATGTTAATGTATTTAAAAAATTTCCAGATCTCTACATTCTGCTTGTATATTTGAATAAATTATTATTCAGCTTTTCTAATACATCGTCTTTGAAACTATATGACCAACGATCAGTGATGATGATGATGGTGAAATTTTAACAGTATGGCAAGGTAGGAAAAAAGGCAGAGAGAAGAAAGAGCGCTAAACAACATTCCCAACATGAAATAATGGTCCATCTATTCGGAGTTCCGTACCTTACTATACTACAGCCACATTTAAACTTTTACATAATAACCTTGGCAAGCATTTGAATTTGTACGGTGTGTTTCTACCTATGTAAAGGAATTGTTGTGGTTACTCATATTATAATATGCTGTAAATACTTTTCTCGAGATGCTTATGAAGTTCCAAATTCTATATGTTTTAAATATATGTTACTGTTAATATTATTCATAAGTTCATAATCGTTATATAAATGACAAAAAGACATGCTGGGGAGCTCTTTGAAACACTGAACCCTTTCTTTTTTTCGTTTTTTTATGGTTTGTTAGTTGTTTTTGTAAAATGAGTTGTGTGGCGTAATAGCATATCAATTATACATAATCTTCAAATATGCGAGTTAAAGGCTGAAACTGGGTACGTAGACGTGTTTTAGGGCGTAGATTACGAATCTGAAGTCAATTAAAAAATTTGAAGTACTACGCCATCGAAAAAGCGTGGATAACCTTATTTCTTTTAATTTTGAGGTGTAAACTCAGTATATGGGGGTAACTGATGACATAGATTACGAATCTGAAGTCAGTTCTTAAATTTGAAATACTACGCCATTGAAAAAGCGCGGGAAACCTTTTTTATTCGAATTTTGAGGTGAAACTCAGTATCTACGCTTAATTTTTGAAGCATATTTAGAATATTAAATTCAATTTCATCATAAACATAAGAGAACCAATATCTGATCGTGGAGTGCTGGATGTACCAGAATGAGATTCGCCAAGGTACCTAAATAATTTGATTACATCATCTCATCGTATCTTATGAGTTGTGTTGGGGACTGGGTGTTAACTTTCACATTTTCTGGCTAAGATGCGTTGGGTGCTGACTTCCCCTTTTGGGGGCCGGTTTATGGTGGAGGGCTGAATTCCACTTTTTGGGGCCAGTTTATGGTTGGGGAATAGGGCTAACTTCTACCACATGGTCGAAACGCATTGAAATTTACAAATATTAATCATATTATTTTAAAGAACCTTTACTATAAGCACCAAAATTTAACTTCGACTGAAGTCGAAGTTATAGCTGGCCCTTCTAGTATAACATAACCATCAACATAGAATTTCATACAGAAAGACAACGACTGACGACTGTCGTTGAAAAGATTTCCTTTCCTCCGTCATTTTTTTATTTGAGGTAGTAGAGCAGTCGAAAGAAGGAAAAAGGTAGAAAATGAACAGATAAAATGCTAATAAACTGTGTTCATAATGGGTTTTTTATGTGTCTGCTTTTACATGTGGTTTCTAATAAATCAGAGGCACTTCATATATTATAGCAATATTACGTTTTGGCCGTGGACACAAAAAAAATATGGAAAAGCTTTTAAATTTTTATGTGAGCACGACGACATCATAATAATAATAAAAATAGTTCTATGGTCTCATAGGATTATTTATAATCACTATCACCAATAACCAAAGGGTTGAAGTAGCAATTCATAAAAGTAAATCTGTACAAAGTACAAAACATGCATATGAGTCAACTCAAAAATTATTGTGTTGTTTGAAATGTTGATAAATATACGCCATTAAGCTTGCGAAATAATATTTTCGAAATCACTTTGTAGTGCTTCTTGTTGTAGAATGATATGACGATGCATAATAGTATCAGTATCGAAAGCAAGATTGAGGGTTATTGATGTCGATTGGTGTCCTAATTTGGAATTTACTAGAAAATTAAAAGGCGTATCGGTAGAATATATTTTATGCATGCACTAAGATAAAAGACAAATGTATGCATATTGATGTGTTGTGCTGTGCTAATTTGCTTGTTCCTGAGTATATCGGTATTTTTGGCAAATCAAGCGAGAAATCATAAAAGTTTTCTAGGAAATTGATTTTGAAGCCTTTGAAGTAGAAAAAATGATTGCTTATTTTGTGCACAGTTTTAATTTTGTTAAGACTGTGACAAAAGCTTTGTGGAGCCAGGGAGGTGGGGTTTTAGGTAGCTAAGGTAAAACTAAAAATAATTGGTGAGGGGGGACATGCTAAGTATTTTTAAGTATGTTAAGTTTTGTGCTCATGTAAAATGTGCAAAAAATATGGACATACTGCACATTTTGCAGAGTAGAAAAAAAATGCTTAATTGCTTTTTCAGACTTCTCTTTGATTCTTTGTCTTCTTACCATGCTGAAATTTAAAGCGTAGCATTCTGTACAAAAGCTGCTACTTTGCATAAAGCCTTTGCTGAAAATAAATAGTACTCATTCACATACTTTGCATCTGTCGTAAGACCCGAGGACAATATAT
>JAQIWN010001794.1:0-18638 GCA_034699025.1 Entomobrya cf. arborea Gr-Col-00668
TCTTGTGTGCTGTTTGACGACAATGACGTTGCTCGACTTGTCGGATTCTTACATTGTCGAAAAAAGACACCCAATCAAATACAGGCATGGCATATTTCACAATTTCACATCACAAAGATGAATGAACGTTTCCTTTTACTACGGAAGGATCCTAAAATCTTTAGATCCACAATGCACTTTTTCAATAGATCTGCGATATGCATACGATATGTGATTAGAATTTTTCAAACCTATTCAGCATACAAATGGATAGCTAATTTGTTGTTTCTTACTAGCAATCTAAAATGACTGCCGCATCTCAAACGATGTAAAACGGCAATTCATTACATGTCTCAACTCAAGCATTCAGTACCAAATTGAAATTACTGCTCTTAAGAAACTTTATTTGGAAACATCTTCAATAAGAATCATTTAAAGATACTGTGATTTTATAGGGATAGGTTGATGATTGGTTACTAAATTACTATTGCACTAAATTTTAGCTTCACGCTAATTAGTAAACTTCTAACGTGTTAGTAGGTATGAAGAGAAGAGAGAGCTATGGAAAGAAAAGCTACTGCATACTATCTGTAATTTATGAATGAACAACTGGATAGAGGAATATGAATGCAAATGCAAAACATTTCATTGAAATTTAGAATTTATTCATGAAGTTCATTGAAAAATTCAAATTACATAGAAAATAGAACCACTGCTGTGTGGAACGACTGCTGGGTAAAACTACCGCTGTGTGGAACCACAATTTCTGTGATAGGATTCATTCAATCGTTCATTACCACCAAAGAAGCAGAAAAAGGCAGTAGCGTTCATTACACTTCAGAAGACGCTATACTACGGGGCAGGAAAGACGTTAATTGCAGTATGGTCATGTCTACCTGCCTGGAAAGAAATTAACTAAGCATTAACATTATTTGCTGATAGCATTTAGCAATCAGTACATTTCATTACGATAACATATTTTAAAACTTAAAACGTTATTCTAGTAAGTTGTACTAGCAATTAATAGAATTAGCTGATAACGTTAATAGCCACGGTAGTCCATTCTTTTGGTAATTAATAATTAAGTTTCGGTTGGTGTGGATTTCACCACTGTAAAATTAAGCCAGTGTAGTTTTACATGTCAAAAAGGCCTGCAAGGATTGCATGTGCACACGTGCAGAAGTGTCAGTTTTAGAGAATAGTTCAGAAGAACACACATATGAAAGTATATCAATTTTATAAAAATTAAAGTTGTTTTGGAAAATAACATAATGCAAGGAAAAAATTCCCCCAACAATAATACGGCGCCCCGTTTGTCAGTCTCGGGCAGCCATAAAAAACATGATGACGCAAAATCCACCACATCAGACACACTTGTCAAGCTGAGAAAGGAAATTGGATTACTTGAAGCCGTGTCAATCACGGTGGGAAGTATCATTGGTTCTGGAATTTTCATCACACCTTCAGAAGTCGTATTTCATGCAGGAAGTGTGGGCATGTCTATGGTTGTTTGGGTGGGATGTGGGATAATGAGCATTCTTGGTGCTGTTGCATACGCAGAGCTTGGAACAACTTTCCCTGGATCTGGTGGCGACTACCATTATCTCTTCCAAAGTTTTGGATGTCTTCCGGCTTTTCTTCTGCTTTGGGTTTCTGTCTTCATTTTCTTGTAAGTAGTTTCGAATATAGATAAGCTTTAAATCTACTAGGACTCTAATGGAGTATTTGAAAAGGAAATGTCATGAAACTTTAATGATTTTCATTGCAGACCTGGTGCTGACGCCATTCTGGCTATATCCTTCGCACAGTATGTCACATCGCCCCTATTTCCGGACAGTAGAGCTCCTGAATTTGCTATCAAACTAATTGCAGCAGCAGTCATAATTTTCTTTACATGGCTAAATTGCTACAGTGTTCAATGGGCAACAAAAGTGCAGAATGCTTTTATGTTCGGGAAGATTGTAGCTTTAGTACTGATCATAATTACGGGCGTTGTCAACCTTTGCATGGGTAAGCAACCCACAGCTGCAATTTTCTAAGATCTAGTGACAACTTTAGTATGCATCCTAAATCTAGTTTTTACTAAATGAATGATATTATTTTTAGGCCGTGTTGGAAATTTCGAACATCTGTGGGAAAATTCTAATTATGATCCAGGGAGAATCGCTTTAGCCTTTTATTCTGCAGCATTCACTTACGAAGGATGGAACGCTTTAAATTTTGTCACCGAAGAGCTTAAAAACCCAAACAGGTATGCATTTTGATGTGTGCACTGTGCATTATTAAACCCAGGAACAATTTAACGAGTTATGAAAATCAGAAATGCATTACATTATATGCAAAATTAAAATGTTAATTTATTAATTTCAACAGGAATCTTCCATTGGGAATTTTCATTTCCATTCCCCTTGTCACTTTCATTTACTGTATGGTTAATGTGGCTTACTTTACTATGCTGACTCCAGCAGAAATTTTAGCTACGGATGCTGTTGCGAATGTATGCATTTTAATACGCTACGCTTGTAACAGTTAAACATTTTTTTTAAATTAATGCTAATTGCAATGTTTTTCCCCTCAGACATTTGGAGGCAAAGTGGCCACCTGGATGGGTACTACACTAATGCCGTTGTGCGTAGCTATGTCTGCTCTTGGTTGTCTCAGTGTCCATATCATGACAAACGCCAGGGTTATCTTTGCCGGTTCCAGGAATTTCCATACGCCATCCATGCTATCTCTTTTGAGCACGTCAAGCATGACGCCAACACCAGCACTTGTGTTCTTATGTGGAATAACACTAGTTTACCTTGCCATACCTAAAATTAGCCAGCTTATTGAATTATACTCCTTTGTGTACAGTTTGGTCAGTTTGGCTGTTACACTGGGATTAATCTACTTACGCTGGAAAAAACCTGATCTCCATAGACCAATGAAGGTGCGTGAATATAACTATAATTAGTCCAACCATGCGTCAATATTCACTAATGAAGAAGCGTCGTATCATCACGTATGAGTGACACTATCGTATTTTTGTCTATTCCAGGTTTCCTTGTTCTTTCCGATTTCATTTAGTATTATCTGCCTTTTCCTCATCATTTTGCCATTATACGTCGACCCCGTTAAGCAGATAATTGCAACCGCTATTTTGCTTACTGGATGGCCTGTGCATTACATTTTTGTTCAAAAGAATAAAAATCTTTCTCCTTGCATAGAAAAATTTTCGAGTAAGTTTTTGGGGTATCATGATAATGAGAACTTAATCAGTACATGTGCCAGTGCAAGAGTTGTGAATTCATGATTATTTTTGGTACTAGTACCTAATAATATTTTTATTTTTACAGAAAAAGTGACTGTTCTCGTACAAAAAATATTTTTATCCGCTGCCGAGGATGTTGATGGGTATATGAGTGATCAACCGCAACATTAGTTCGCTAGCTGATAATGCTATAGACAAATTTGTCTTATCGTCTGGCAAAGAATTTTTAACTACAAACGATATGAATTATAAACTATGTATGCTACCAATTTTTAAAGTACCGAAATACTTGCAACGAAAAAATAAACAATTTTATCGAGTCAAACAAATTTTTGCATCTAAATATGTAGCTCTTTACTTGAAAATTTGTAATCCCGAACTGGCTTCATTTGGATTATATTGAGATCTACGATTTAAACTTAGTATTTATTGATCTGTATATATCATCTTTTTGTCTACTGACTAGGATATCCTTTCTTTTTCCCTAACTGAGTATCTTACATAAAAATACATACATTTACGCGTAGTAGACAGGTACGTTTTACAAAATCCAGACCTGAGAGCTAATTATTATCAACAGCCGCTTTGGGTTTTGCTGAGTTGGGAGGTCGTACAGTCAACCAACTGTTGCTGTTTGCTTGCTCAATGGTGGCACGCCTGGTGACATCAGGTTCCAACAGGTGCCTAGAATATTATAACGAGTTTTAATTTTAGAACACATTTCGTCCATATAATACAACGACACAGAATTAACTTTAAAAAGCCATGTCAATTCAAACTACCTGATAAATCGTTTCGCAGATTTTGAAATGAGGCCATCTAATTGATGAGGGTAATTCAAATTCTTTTCCATCTGGTTCTGAAGCATCTTCGGGACATTAGACTCGTCAAAGGGCATGTGACCGGTAAGCATTATAAACAGAATGCACCCAAGTGACCACATGTCGTACAGCTTGGGATTGTAAGCAGTTCCTTGCAAAATTTCAGGTGCTGCGTAAGCACAAGATCCTGCGTGAAAAGATTATGAATTTCATATTAGCACGAAGAATTTTTATTTATGACTGGTTGCTTCTAAAATCATATTATTGTTTTCTTACCACAATAAGTACTCGATAAGATTCGTTTTCCTTTAGCATCTCTGCAATACCTCGAGAAGCCAAAATCAGAAAGCCTGACTTGATCATCAGTGGTCAAAAGAACATTCTCGCACTTCAAATCCCGATGGGCTATATCCAAGCCATGAAGGTACTTGACTGCGGAAAGAATCTGACGAAAGTAATGCTGCCCTCGAGACTCTTTGATGTATCCTCTGTCCTTAACATACTCCAGCAAATCCCCATTGTTGCAATAATCCATGAATATATAAACATGACTGTCAAATTCTACAACATCATAAACTCGTACAATGTTTAGGTGCTTGATTTTGGAGACAATTTGAAGCTCTCTTGGAAGAAACTTGTTTACAAAATCACTGGAAGCCTTCCGCTTACTGATTACCTAAGAACATTCATTTCAACAACAATGTTATTTCTCATCTTATCTTATTTTTCATACATGAGTGTGTACATAAAAGAAATGTGATTTACTTTGCATGCCACCATTGGATCCGATTGATCTCCTTCGCCGTTATCTGAACGACGCGGGCATAGTTTGACCTTAGAATACGAACCCTCTCCAATCATCTTGCCCATCCTGTACCCATTTTTGTACAGGTAGGCGTTCAGGGTGTTGATCCTGCTTGAAGGGGAAGGTGTGTGCTGAGAGCAGGCGGTAGATGTTCGAGCTGAAGTTAATGACGACGACATACTTGGCGACTTTTTTTATTAGAAAAATCCAAATCTCGTTCAACAGGCTGGGTGTGGTTTTAATTAAATAATCTTACAAAATTATGTACATACACATAGATATACTGTACTTATCAGCTACGCCAGTATGACTACAAAACATCAAAAAGTGCAAAAGTTCCGTCAGTGTTCTCAAAAAATAAATAATCTGTCTTTCATAAAGTTTCATGAACACACTTCTCCCAATGAAAAACGACATTTTATGGAAAAGTTGCATAGCTACACAACGGTTCAAAATTGGGAAAGGTACTGAGTATTCTACGAATGACCAACGACGACACGACACACGACATCACTCATTCCACGGCCACTCCACGATAAAATCGTCGAGATTCCCTAAACGCTAGCTTGACGCGTACATGGTAATTGTACCAGCACCACCACTCTCAGTGCTTTCGCATCCACTTTGATCAATTACGCTGGCGATCGCAGCATCCAATTCGGCGCTCGTTATCATTTGTTGAGTTGCATTCGCAGAAGTGGATCCACTTGCAACAGTTCCTGGAGCCGACGGCCCCAGAGAACTGTCATTCAGGGCAATTTTGGACTCGTTTCCCGAATCGGAACTACACTCTCCAGAAATTGAAGTAGATATTGAGGGTAATGGCTGCGACAGCCTTGCAGCCAGTATTTTGCTGGTACCTCCTGTACCACTGGTGCTTGGCTTTGCATTTGGCTTTTCTACTTTACCGGAAGCCACAGCAGCAGCCGCTGCAGGATTATTAGTTTGAAGAACTTGCTGTAAAAGCGTTTCACTTCCAGCTACTTGTTGAGCCTGCTGAGAAATGTTATTTTCACATATTTCTGCTTCCATATTTACTTTGGCTGCCTCTCTTGCCTTCAGTTCATCTGCATCCATATCCAAATCTGATCCCAAACATAACAGTTTACCCAAGTCCATGTAATGCAATTTGAAAAGTGTTTTCGCGTAACACTGAGTTGTAAATGGATCAGAAATAGAAGGAAGCTGAGCACTATTGAAATTACCCTCGTCCACACAACTTTCATATACTCCTAATAATTTACGTAAATTGAACATTTGCAGCATGCCGTTTCTGAAACATGCAGCTAGCATGTTTCCTTGAAATTGTAAATCCTTGCAGTTTGGAAGCGAGTCAAGAGTTGCTAATACCTCCCCTTGGGCCAAATCCCAAATAATAATTTTCGCATCTTCGCCAGCTCCAGCTAAATATTTGCCACTGTCGTGATAAGCAAGACAGTTGATGCTTGCCTCAGAGCCGGTGAACATTCTAACGATATTTCCGTCGTGAACTGACCACAACCGAACTGATTTATCTGCAGATCCAGTGGCAATGTAAGCTTCATTGGGATGGAATTTGACGCTCTATAAATCAAAATATTTGTTTAAAAATTACTTTTTGAAATAAATGCTTAGCAAGATCAATGAGAGTTTTTCACTTTTTGTCACTCACGTTCACACTGCAGTAATGCCCAACCATAATACGAACGAACTCAGTCTTTTCCGGAATAAAAATTCTGGCGGTGCCATCCATTCCAGCTGTTGCTACCAGCGCTCCAGATTCAGGTATGTCCAATTTCCAAATCGGACCAGAGTGACCCCTGTAAAAATGCAAATAATATTATAGTGGAGCACAAATAATGTTTGTTACTTTAAACAACAGAGTTGTACGTCAAAGTTAGTAACTTGACACTGCAACTTACCTATAAACCACTCTGCATTTGGGATCCTCTGCATTCAAGTCCCATGCTCTCATTAAGCTGTCCTGACCAACTGAGAAAAGTAGTTTAGTTCGAGGATGGAAGTTGACACCGTAAACAGTCCCAGTATGACCAGCTATAGTTTTCACCCCATAAAATGTGTCAGGATCACTGGGTCTTGTTACTGGAAAGTCGGTCCTCGTAACATCTCGGGCATTTTCAGTTGCACATAGACGTATGCCGGCTTCCTCAAGGCCGTACGCAATTAATGAACCTTTTTTAGAAATTGCTCCACACACAGGACTAAAAAGTAACGAAAATAATTGGTTTCATAAATACTTAATTTACAACTTGTATGTGTCAACATTGTTTTTAAAACCGTTAACTCACTTATCACTCATTGTGTACACAGAAATGTCAGGAATATTCGCTGTAGTGCTATTTCTAACATCTTCAATGACTTTTCTGACATACTTTCTCCTTTCATAAGTATCACGATGATGATTTCGAAATTGGAAGCTCTTGTCATCATCTTCTTCATCCATCTCCTCCTCTTCTGAATCGGATGACTCTGAACTATCCTCTGAAGAATCCAACTCTTTTTCCCAGTCAAAACTCTCAATAAGCTCTTTGGACTCGCGAGCACTAATTTTAAACCGATTCGTAAATAAATGCACAAGAATTGGTTGTGTCGATTTTGTCAAGAACTGACGTAGAAGACACAACGACTGTTCCGTTAGAGTAAACTCAAACTTCTTGTTAATTAAAGGACTTAATATACTATCAGACTTTAACATTTCTACAGAATTAATTTTCATCACTGCTACAAGAATTTCACAATGTAAAGTTGTTTTATCCTCATGAAGGAATTTTTTGACGAAATCAAAACAAATACGACGCGCTATAGGGATCAACTGAGCCAACGCCAACTCAAAAAAGAAGTGAAGCAACATTGGAATGAGCATTGGCAAGAACTCCATACTCAATGCAAGATTTTTTGATTTGGTAGATAGGTAGAATTTCCAAAACCTGTGCAAGTATTTACAATTTGTAACATAAATAAACTACCGCAGCTAAAAGATGAATGTTTAAAAAACATGCATACATGTATTTCATACCTTTCCATTTCTGGACCCACTTGTTCAACCTCATATTTCGAACCAAACGACACCAGTCTAAAGTTTTCACTACAAATTTGAGAGTCCGCACTTAGGGCAAAAACAGCCTTGCTAATTGACTTGGTGCAAACATCGGAACTATATTTCTGTAATGGTTAAATAATGAAAATATGTACACGTTATCGGTGACATTACATTACAAGAACATTATAAGTAAACAAGTAGAATTATGTGTTAACCACTTACAGATTTGAATCCTCGACGTTTAAGGTACCTTTCCATATTTTCATTAGTAAAATATTCAACATCTTTCACCACTTTCACTTTCTTTTTAACTTTGGGCTCCTGTGGTACTGGTTCCTGAGGAACTGGAGGCTCCATTGATGGCTGATCTACGTCTCCTTGAATCTGATTATGGTTATATTCATACATCATGGAGGCACCTTGGACCCCATCGGAATTGACATGCATTTGAACCTGATGATGTTCTTGTTGGGTGGAATTCTGATGCATATAAATTTGAGTCTGATTCGTGTCCCCTGTTCCCATTGATCCATCATTTTGCACGTGATTGTGTGCACTAGCGTTTTGGTGTTGACCCTGGTCGTCCATACCACTGACATCTTGAAGAGGAAGATACTCTTGGTTATCATGGTCCATAACAATTTGTTGACCATGTAAGTAATCATCAGGTACAAAGTTCAAGTTTGCAGCCAAGATGTCATGGTCAGAGGAATGATGAGAAGAACGGTGGTGAGGACCAGAAGTGATCCCCAAATCATGGGTGATAGTACCCAGCATGTCATCTGCGTCATGACCTACGAGCTCGTTTTCAAAAGCGACTGTTTGGCCTTCAAACAACTCCCCGAATTCCGCCGTCGGATCGGTTACACCGTCCTCGTCTATATCCATCTTTAATTATCTATCAAATACAAAGACCCACAACTTACTACTAACCGAGAACGCTTCTAACAATAACTATAAATGAAAGGACCATTTTGCTTTGACCTACCAATTATCTGGGAACAGTAGATGAAAAAAAATTTGCACATGTGCTATAAAGTACTCGCATAAACTAATTTGGTCCCGGTCCCAACAACTTCATTTAAATGTCACACTCCAGAAGTTTGACAGCTACCAAACCAATTAACTTTGATCTAAATTGACACAAGGAGAAAAAAGAACAACGCCAAATGCAATTGAACAACTGCAACTGCTCGGCAGGCAAACAAACTCAGCCACTGCACTATATCAAAAGCATATAAGTGTAGAATTTCAAACAATTTTAAAAATTAAGAACTATTTAAATGCATTTTCCATTTACAGCAACTTTGCACTTGGAAGTTGAAGAGATCAAAACAAACAAATTCAAACTGCAACAGATGCGGGTCTGCAGACGAGAAATTCTCATTGTTGAAGTCCTTTGGTTGTACCGCCGCCAGATGCCAATCCAGTTCTCTCAGCTATCTGTACGGTGGTCGGAGAGAGTCAGTTATCTTTCTTCTGCGAACTGTGATGTGCTATTGCTATTGCTATTCTAGTGCATAATGCAATTGAGAATTGAGAGCACAAACTTGACAGAGAAAAATAAAAGTGATACTAAACTAAGGACAAGGCATGTGTTGACACACCTGTGTGTGCATACACTTGGGGCATCATGAGAATCCCAGTGAAAATAATTCATCATTTAAGTGACTATCCTTTTAAATTGATTTGAAACTTGGTATAAGTTAATTAAAACCAGTTATACACTATTACAAGATTATTTTCAGCAATGAAGATAATAACAGGTAGCCCCAGGAATCAACATCTGTGGGTAGCCCAGTAGTGTTAGGAAAAAGCATGTAGACAAAAATAAATAATGTACATTATTTCATCCTGGTTTTCAATCATAATCATTTTAGAGTCACAGTCAACTTCATTATAATACCCGCATTCCTTTTTATAGCATTCTTGCATACCTTCTTACGATAATGATGGAGCAAGTTTATCAAAAACTGTGTTTAACGGAGTCTCTATCTCTTTCATAATGAGCATAAAATGCCATCAATTACTATAAACAAAAATATATCCTTTATGCAAACATTATTCTTGCAGTGAGACCGTCACCACCACCGCTGATTTTTTTTACAAATACCACCACTACCTGCACTGCATGTTTTGCACCTCCACCTATATTCCATCTTTTTTTCTCAGTCATCCATCCCAAAAGAAAAAAAGGAGTTGACAGTGACAAGCGGTAAAACTATGGCTCATGACGATGACTAATGACTGTGGCTTGTTTCACAGATAACAACTCATAATTACGAAAAGGAGCACGTCCTATTACACACCAGACAAACATGAGAAATGAACTTGAGACATAAGGACAGGACAAACAACATACCACCACCATGTCTGCAAAACTTTCAAAATGTGTATCTACCACTCGTCATCTCTTCAACAAACACAAAAAAGACAAACACAAGGCAAGACAAGAAGACAAGACGTTTTTAAAAAACATAAACAGCCAAATACTAATCAAAGTCAACTATTAAGAAAAAAAGGAATAGGTGATGGTTGATGGTAGCGTATAAGTAGTAAGTGGTCAGGTAAGAAGACACGTAGAAAAGAAAGGAAACAGATATGATTACAATTTTTACAAACACTACACTCTACTCTACTGCAGCAACCAACAACAAAAAGATTAGAATATAAAGATTAAATTATGCTTATTTGCTTTAAGAACAAGCTTATTATCTAAACCAAAGAAGAAAAACTACGAAAAGATCGAAATGTATGTAAAGTACTGATGGATTTGCCATTTCAATATTTACAAAACCACACATAAGAATAGAGATTCATGTTGAAGATTAACTAAATCATTCTGTACAAGACCAGTAACCGTTCATTATCATTATACAACAACTGCCTTAAAAGCAAGAATAAGAATATAATATGGTCGTTGTTTGATTGTTTGCTGGTGTAAATGACATCTTTACCAGAATGCAAACACAAAAATATATTTTTCTTAGTAGAAAAACAGTAAACCGCAGAATACGACAACTAGATACTACTACACTCTACTATACTATACTACTATTCTATCTTGAAATTATATTTTTGTAATACCTTTCTCGGAACGAAACTTGTAATTATATCGTTGTGTTTGTCAACCTTTTCTCCGGATTGTTGTTGTCAAATCTATTTATTACACCATTAAAAATATTAATGTCCTGTTTTAGTTTCGCTAATGCAGTAATATTCCCAGTGGAAAACAAAAGATTAAAGTTAGTAAAATCCCACATCTCTTCAACCTGTAATAAAAAACCGATACACCCACTACATTACAAACAAGCATGGTTTCTTTTTATAAAAACAAGTGAGAGGGCGATAATAATTGCTGTAATAAAGAAGTGTAGAAAGGATGTAATTATTATTATTACCTGTACCACTACTACTACAATTTAAACCAAAGTGGAACTGCTGCTACCAATTTTTTCTTTCCTTCTGACGATCTCCTCCACCTCTTCTCCAGACTCTTGACAAGGTAAACTAACGATGGCTCCGATTCTGCCTTCGAGTCGCGATCGCAATTTTAGCAGTTTCTGTAAGAAAAGTAATTACACCTTTTTTCTCATTCTTTTAGCGTAAATATTCCAAACAATAAAATGTGTACATAATTACAGCACAGAAAAAGTAATTTTAATAAAAATATGCCAATATTAGTACAGCGCCCTTACCCCAACGTTCTTCCGACTAGAATAAAAATATATACATACATCTTCGACGAAAGTAATAACAAATATTCCTCCTCCTCCGCCCGTTAGCTCAAGCACCTACACCACCAAACAGAACATGTACAGACAGACAAAAGCACTTGAAAAATATTATTATCGCTCGTAAAATTTGATGACTGTAAAAAAACTAAACTGATGCCTTTCTTTTCTTGAATGATAGGCAATTTTTAAGCATAGTCATTTCATTAATGTTTCTGCATGCGAAATAGAAATGTGAAGGAGTGTGAGTTGGGAGTGCAGTCAAAACGCTGATTACTACGTTGATATACTGCGGTACAGGTGCTAATAATAAAAATGTTGGGATAATTGGACCTGATTTTGCTTCTGCAAAAAAATCATAAAGTTCAAATAGCTCGTGGCACAAAGACCAGACTGTAGAAAGAAGAGAGTAGCCAGCGCGTTGACGTCGTAATGCCAGTAGTCTCAAGAAAGTAAAAAAATCGCGTCTCGCTCGAGTAAAAAACGTTCCAAAAACGCAAGTTGAATGAATGAACCATGTCTGCTGCGGAACAATCAAGTTTCGAAATTTGAGTCAAAAGTAAATACACACTGCTTGCATGCTTTGCGCTTTTCCTTCTTTGAAGCAACGCAAACAAATTCGAATGTAGTTTCGCGTCGCGCGTAGTTTGAATTTTTTGAATTTCGAAAGGACGCCCTGTCAAAACCGAAACGTTTATGAATCGATTTTTGATTTTAAACAAAGCAAAGCAGTTAATTTTAAATAGTCTGCACTTTTTATACCTACATCAGACTTTTTACAAGTTAATATAGCTTTAATGTATTTTAGTACAGGTTTTTACTCTTTTACTCACAGACGCAGACGATGACGATTCCGTGCGCGATGGAGTGTGTTGATTAAATGTAGATAAGCATAATAAATTACACCAACTCACCTCATTAGTAGCACAAGAACGAGTTGTGAATCAGCAATTGTGGCGGTCGTGTTAGCGAAAAAAATCTGCAACGATTTGGAACATAAAAGAGGAAAAAATAGCGTAGACTTATGAACACACAAGCAATTATGTTTTGAAGACAAGAGAGAGGTTTTTCTTGGCTGAAAATAGAATAATGTGTAGCAATAATGTTTTTTTACTTTCTAGACATCCTACCCTACCTGGTTTTTTAAAAGTGGGATGGGATGCTCGTACTTTTCTTGCCATTTTAATTGTGATATGTATTAATCATTATGTCTAATCTGGAAATATGTATAAAATAATCATTATATCATATCATATCATAACGATAGTCATATATTTTGAGTTTTTATTGTAAATCATATCATGCAAACGTATAACTAACCATTGTATTAATTTGCAAATTCACATTAAGATTAAAAATGTAGTGTGTAAAGTGTGGTAGGTGCAATTTCACGCAAAGAAATTGACTTTTAACCCTGTTATTTATTCAGTTTCTGATGCAAATGGTATATTGCTCTTCTTCAAAAGAATGTCCGGCATTTTTATCAACATCATTAAGCTAATCTATCCGTTGTAAAATACAAAATATGACTTATCCAAGTAATAATGATTTAACTTAAAAGTAGCAGAAATTGTAGTATACTTTTTAATTATCTTAATTACTTTTTACTTTAACTGACACAAGGAAAATTGTGCTGGTAAATGAGACGTTTTCCTTGAAAATAGTAAAAAACACGGTTATTATGAATTAATGAATTGTAAAGTTTATAGCATATCAAGCTAGTTAAATACAGTACTTACATTTATCCTTGATTTAATATGATGAGTTATCTTGAAATTTTTATTCACTTACCAATTTAGCTAATGAATTTATTTGTTGTTTTGACTTTTTATTCACAATAGCATAAAATATCAATTATTTATATTTTCTCTGTATTTATATTAATTGAGGATGTGAAAACAGTATTTTAAGTAAATTAAATCGGTTGTGGTATCATTTTCCTCGTACATAACATTTAATTAACGATGAGCAGCTATCAAAATCATTAGCATCTTTTCAGTCAAAAGAACAGAAGCATGAAAAGAATTTGTGCAAATAGTTGCCTTACACTAAAGCCTAGATCATCCGTCACTTCAAAGAATTTCATCTTATGCAATTCTAACAAGTTGTTTTTAGAGACGAAAGGGTTAAAAATTTGTTTTGATTTTGAAAATCTATTTTGTGAATGTAGCATTGTGTCTAATATTTTAATTTGAACTAATGTTAATGTACTTTGTACAAATACCAAAACCAGGGTAAAAAAAAATGCGTAACAAAAGGAATCAGTAGTCTGAAGAAAAAAATCATTAATTATCAGTAAATTTATTGCCTGTTGTGTTGGTATATGCAGAAGCGTGTAAAAACTAAGCTGAGCAAAAATTCCATTATGTTTAACAATGATGCAAGCAAGCAAGAGACTGATGAACACAATGTACTTGAAGCGTGCACTAATTAATTAAAATCATGTTTGTAGTTGTTACAAGTTACAGGCTTCATTATGATCATGATCATCATCCTCTTCCTATCACATTATTATACCTACACGATGTATTTAAATAAAAATATAGACATGCGGTGGTGTATATTATATTAACCCTTTTATTTAATCTTGTTGATGATTATGAATTTTAATGAATAATGAAAAGTCATAATGATAAGTATACTACAGTTGTGAATTGCATTACACGGTACGCGGTTATCACGGCGAGCTGGTGATGTTATACTTCTTGATATAGTTTGTAATTCGTATTAGAGACGCTTATTAATTTTTCACTATTATAATTTGATTCAAAGTTTTCAAGGAAAATAAAATATAATTAGTTGTGATGTTGATGATGATGACTGTATAAAATGCTTTATTATGATTATAATGCAAATTAAATTGGCAGAATATTTTGCTCCTTCTTTTCACTGCGTTTAAAGTACCCTTGCCTCAGTTGCCTCTGTTATATGGCTAGGCTATAACGAAAGAGTATTCCAACTTGTGTGTCAGAATTTGTTCAAAAAGGGAAGAAAAGGTTGAAGAAAAATGATGATTTATTTGTATGAAAAATTACCTCTTTTTATAATCATATCATAATAAAACGTCGTCATAAAATGAGCCAAGATTGGCTAAATCATCTTGAATAGAAAATATATTTTGTATTGAAAATAAAATATATGAGTCTACTTATGATTAGCTAAACAGTATAGTTTGTGTAGTAAAAAATTATCAAAGTTCAATGGATTTTTTTCACGAAGGTATTCATTTTAATAAATAAGCAATTTGTCAACATGACAAGAAACTTTAACTGAATTACTATTCTATTGTGTCAAGTTTTTGTGCTCGCTTGCGAGTACATCAAATTGGTACACAAAAAAACAACAAAGCTGATTTACTAATGTTTCACAGCTTATTACATTGCAGTTATTATGATAATATGACTAATTGTATAATTACATGGTACAGGTGCTCAGATTAGGGCATCCCTTCATATTTCATTCTAGAAACATATGCTTACATTATTGTGTGATCATGCTTGTGTTGAAATATTTAAGCGATTTGACTGTCACTTCATTTACAATAGATGTAAGTATACTTACATTAGACGTACAACTAACTTGTCGTTAGTTTTGTATGATTAATGCTCTATTAATGATTAACAACATGACACAAAGGAAGACAATGTAATTTGGTATGTAGTTCGGAAAAGGAGAGAAATGTACAGCTGAAGAATAGTTTAAAAAATTGTTATCCTCCTTGAAATTAAATTGGATTTTCTTAATAAAGCTGTTACATTACATTACATACATTTTGAATTATATTTGATTGTTTTATTAACAATGAATTAATTACATATTCACTCTTGTTGGCAATCAGTGTAAAATGTAAGGATATGATGATGATGATGCATATAAAAATGCAAGTTTTAATTGAAAAACACAATGCAATGTAAAAAGAAATGCATGCTGGGTTCATGACAGAAGTCTGCTATTTAATTCATTTTATACTAATAGTCATTTTGTAACATCCTTGTCGCTTTGTATCGTATTACTCGACTAGCTTTGAAGTTTGAAGGATTTCTAACTTAACTTGCTATTTAGAAAACTATAAAATATGAAATTTATTTGATACCCGATTTGTACGATTGTCAAGAAATACTAAATTTGACAAAAATAAATAAATCTGCAGGTAATTGATTCTTAGCATAGTTGATGGTTTAACTGTATTTGCCCGCAGCCACCAACTGCGTATTTAAATCTGTTGATTTGGTGTTGATACTAATATTGACTGTTTTGATAGGTCTACGAAAAACCTACAAATAGCTTGATGAGTTATGTAGTAGGTGGAAAATAAAAATGAATATGTGATCTGATCTCTGATGTGTGGCTTGGCTATTGTGGCAGTTTTCTGATCTCTTTTTTTATACAGCCATTTGCTGTCTGATCTTTCAATCTCTTAAAAACTAATTCCTCAGCACTGAACACAAATCAGAATCAAGAAAAGTGCTGAATGTTGTCTTGTAGCACTAGCTGAAATAACTCAACAAGAAGGGCAACGGGTTTGTTCCTCTTCACAACATGGTGCATGGCGTGTGTGGTAATGATAATTTTCGCGAATCGTAAATTGTCTCATGCTGATGAAAGACAGCACAATACACTGCACAGTAGCCACGATTGCTTGTAGCATGAGATGATGTGAGATGATATGTGAGGCATATTTGGTTATGTACACCCAAATTACATGCGTGGTTCAAAGTTGTTGAAAGTGATAATCATGAGATATTTATGTGTCTTGTTAGCACTAAATTGATTTTTGTTTTGATATTTATTAAAGAAAGCTCTTTTGGAAGGTTACTTGTAAGTATGATCGTGTGTATACATTATAAGAAAGATGTGCAAATTATAAATTTGTGCATAAAATACTGATTGACAACTCTTTTTTTCATGGTATATTTGAAAGGTTATTGGCTTTAATTATTTTTCAGCTTTGCTACTACAATATGCAGTAGCACAGAAGCCAGAAGCATCAAATTATAAATATTTGTACCAAATTTTCTCTCCAAACTTGTCTGCCTTTTTTATTACCGTAGCCAACTAGGAAAATTCATGACAAAATGCTAAATACCTACACAGCAGCTGTAACAGGGCCACGAACAAAACGACATATTATATTTACAGATAATTTTTCTTTAAATTTTCAACATCATCAAATAATCATCATTCATTATTTAAACAGACAAAAAACGCGTCATTTCAATCTCAGGAAGCTTGACGAAAAAACTAAAATGTACCTCCTGCAGCGTGCCATCCAACCGTAGCCTCTGTTATGTCTGCACTACACTCAATTTAACTCTTGTATATTTTTTTGTCTTGAAATTTCCTGGCTTCAAATCACAGTTCATTTTTGTTTGGTCGTCGTCTTCCTTGACGCCTTGAAGATGCTACCTGAGTTTATTTGAATTTCAAAGGAAATCATTCTACACAAAACTAACTCTTACACGAAAAAAAAAAATCGGTAACATTTTTGCTTTGGGTTTATGTATTCCTATGTCATGTCATTAGTTTTCCCTTTGTAGCTACTCATGTTGACTTCTTCTTACCTTTGATGATCCTGTACGATTGCTACACAATTACTATCCTCGTATGACAAATGATGCAAGCACCGAAGGAGAAGGGTTCCCTTGACTTGAAGGAGACAAGACACATTTTCAAGACAAAAAACCAATATCAACAGTTTCCTGCGGAGAAATAGCTTCTTCTATTGCTGCATCTTTTATTCTTCTTGTCTGTTTTTCTCTTAATTTATGGAGCACATGTTGAACTTTTTCTTAGGGATCATGATATCATGGAGCTGATGATGTCCCATTTCAATAAAATATTACGAAATGATCCTTAAGCTTAAAGAATAGTTCAAAAAGGTAAAATACACAACCAGGTAATCAAAGTATTGAAATCACGCTTTAATTCTATCATTGCTTTAAATGCTAATATGGGGCAACGCCACTGCCACATTCATTGATTGCCGAAAAGAGAAGCTACTTAATTGTGTGAACAAGTAGGGTTAAATTTGATTACAATAAGTAGTCAATAATGCACACTCTACAGCATCTAATCTAATAATACTCTACTTTTACCTTTTGCTCAGTCAGTCTTTCTTTTCTTGTTGATTAGTACCTTTTGAGTTTTTTTTCTTCCCTTTGTTGTCATTATCGTGAATGTTAATTCAAAAACGGTTTGACATCTCTGACTACTTTTCAAAGTCATTAGGCCCTCCTATTTGTAGTTTGTGCGAATACATTATTTCCTTTTTCTTATGTTGGTTGATGTGTGGTGTGAGTGTTTTATGTTGATTATCATTATCATCTTTAGCATAACTTCATATACACTTTTAAAACATACTTTTAAGTCTAATGTACTAACCTAAAATAAAATAATACCCATATTAACTTATCTATTTTTCTTAATGGGCTGTACCTCCCTAAACCAAAAACTACTACCTTTCGTTCCATCTACTTGCTACCTAGTCAGCACTGTCAACAAAAAAGGTCTGACCCTGACTTGACTACTGTTCCAAAGTCTGATGAAGAGAGAGAGAGAGGCATCTCACCTGGACATTTATTATTTTGCTCCCGCAGCTCCTGCTTCTGTTTTGGTAAAGTAGTAATGAGAAATTACCAACATTTTCTTTTCTAGCTCATCGGCATGTCCAGTCGTCGACTCGCATAGTCACAGTCGAAACTCATTTATATTCCATTTTCCCATACGACTTTCGTTCCCAAAGGCTGCTCACGCAAGCGGAACTGTACACTCATAATTATTTAAATAAATGCTTTCGGCAGCTGCTCTATGTTTCATCAAGCTTGACTGACCGTCGTCATTGTCATTGTGCGTGGTCCTTGGTTTGGTCTCACTACTCATTTACAAGTTATAAAGATATGGACCTGCTTACGCACAACGGACAATGACTACGACAGAGTAACTTGGTTTGGTGTGCTTACTCAAGCTCTACTTTATTAATAATGACTCCTCTCACTGACTTGGTGGT
>JAQIWN010001795.1:0-18623 GCA_034699025.1 Entomobrya cf. arborea Gr-Col-00668
AAAAAATACACTTCGTTGTGGAAGTTATTTTCAATAACTGCTCAAAACTACGTTTTGATTCTATAATATTTATACAGTGGAATTTTGGCATCGGTCTAAACAATTAAGCATCATTCCCACTGTAGTTGACTGACACGTCCGATATTAATGTTACATATAACCAACTAAATAAGTGTTCCACCCACCATGGTGCGGGGTCAATAGATCTTGATTCATTCCAGATATTACAAAATGTTTGAAAAAATTGTTGTGATTCTATAATATTTATACACACCTTATGTAGAAATGGCTGAAACTTAGAATCTTTGAAAATATTTGTAAAGACTTAAATTTAGAAGAATAAGAAATTTAGTGGGATAATTAGTACGGTACGTATAAATAATCAAACACCAACCGTTATTGGCAGTGAATAAGCATGAATGCCAACAACAGAAATCTTTCCAAATGTTTTGAGTAACCTGCGTGTAACTTATGCCAAGTAATTTTGCAAAGCCCAAGCAGTTTTAGTGCAATTAGTTAATTTGTTCGTTATTATATCCTTTCGTTTCTTGAAGTACAGTTCTTTCAAACCCATTCCATCTTGAATCAATCGAGCGCTTTCTCTTGTGTAAATGATTATGCGAATTTGCTAAATATTCTGAAAAAACCCAAGCTGACTAATTGCATTTCATCAAATTACCTGCAGTCTTTTGTTTTGTTTCCTCAAAAAACATTTTTAACAAATCGAACAAAAAATTCAATTAATTCTGTCAAATTTGACAATTTTGAGACCTGCAAATGACAAAAGAATGTCTAAAAAATTTACTTGGTTTCCGATTTCTGGGGTTTGCGATTTTCGAGCAAATGTTTTAAAGTGTCCAAACTAAATTGATTTAAACATTAGGTTTAAATTTGCTAAAATTTTTGTCTAATTAAACAGTTGAAATATCCAATTATTAAGTTTCAAAAACATCAATGGACTTAAACTAAAGCCTAACGTTTAAAATAATGCAAATATTTTGTCTATCACATATATTTTGCTTCAGTTGAATTACCATTTAAAATATTTAGTAAAAAGTCCCCGTATAAGTTGTCGACATCACATTTTAATCGTTAAAAATATATAATTTTTGATGTCTTTGCCAACTTTTAAAAAAGTCTAAAATTATTTTGTCCTCGGGAGTAATTTATTTCAAATCTAACTTGCATATTTTTAGACTTACAGTATCACTATTATCTTTTTAAAAGCTGTAAAATTTTATGTTAAAATAAAAATTTACCTTGTTTACCAAAATAATGTAAACAGGTGATTTAAAGAAAATAATGCCCCTTATAACTAGAGTAATTCAGTTGTTTGCCAGTTGCAGAAGATTGAGCAACTTCTCAGATATAATATCCGTATGTTTCAACATTAGATGATCTTTAAAAACTTGTACGCTTTTAAGTTCGGTTGCACAATATGTGCATAAAATCTGACCCGTTGTCGTACGATTTTCATTGTCACTGGCGATCAAGAAAGCCTCAGTTTCTGCGCTAATTATTAAATTTGACAGATCATGAAGTTGGAGTAATTTTTCTTTTGGAACTATTAATTTGAGAAATGGATACTCTGTATGCACACTCGTCAAGTGTGTTTGAAGTTCTGAAATATTTGCCGACGTATTATTATCACAAAGATGGCAATATATTTGTTTTTCTGTAACTTCTATTGGATTGAGTACGCGGTTAGATTTAGGGACGTCAAAAATTAATTCCTTTATAAAACCAAGTAATTTTGTGCCGAATTGCCCGTCTAGAACGAGAAATACAAATAAGGAAATTAAAAGGCCGACACCTGGAATTATTGACAGTATATAAACTCCAACTTTACTTTGGGTTGTAGTTGTGGCATTTTTTGTATTAGTTATATTGTCGTATTCAAGCTCCGTTTTTAATTTAACAACAAATTTAAAGTACTTCTCCCACCATTCTACCACTCCAGTTTGAAAAGCGTACTTAACTCGCAACATCAGCTTAGTTGAAAAATATCCATAAAACTTATACCCTATCAAGTTTTCATTGATGGCATCTTTGCCGAAATATACAGGTTTTTTCATTGACTCCAGTATCGTATACAATTGAATCGCAAAATTTCCATCTGCAACAATTGCTGACTTGTCGCAAGATTCCATGTTAATATCTAACACTTGAAGTATTGTTTCATCAGAACCATGTCTACCGTCTTTTATCTGCCAAGGTGGTAACATTTTTGTATTATTTAAATAATTTTGGGTGCGTTTTGGAAGACTTTGCATTAAGGATTCTAAAGTTTTCATACCATTCATTGAAAATCTTTTGATAACGTCAAACCAAAGCTCGGAAGCGATTGGATAAAATTCATGAGCACTTCGCATAATATAATCTTCTCTCAACCCATTATTTTCTTTTATGTGTCGATGTACTTCGCGTGGTAGTCTGTAACGCCGAGAATAAATTGTAAAGTTATTTGCTAATAGACTATCAAATGTATCAAATGGAATCAAATCAGGTTCTAATGTTAACCTTGTGATATTTTCGCCTTTGTATTCATTGCTTAGGATTAAAAATGCAAGAGGCACTGAACAAACGATATTTCTGAATTTTGAATTCTTAAATAAGTTATTAGATTGATCCATTAACGAAGTAGCTAGTATAAAGCACATATCACCAATAGTGTAAAATCTTCTTCTGTTAAAACTTCGATAAGCGTGCGACTGAATATAACCAATAGTTACGAAAGAACTTAGTATGATCATCCAGGTGGACAGATCAAATGCAAGAGCTAGCTCCTTAAATTGGTGAATCCAGTTGACTTGCTCTTTGTGGCAACTAACAAATCGCATTTGACGTCGGTGAAAAACCAATCCAATTTCTGGATGGGAACCTAGGTTAACACGAGTACTGCGGTGAATTAATGGTCGCAGTTTTGGTGGGTAGCTACGTAATACGGGACAACCTTTCATTTTGATATGTTTAATATTATCAAATTCAGTTTCATATTCTTCGTCAACCCGTAAAGTTATATTTTGTGGAAGTAAATTTGTAATTTGATGAATGTCAGAAAGAAACGGCAAGAAAAATGTGTCTTGAAATATTTTGATGCCACTCAAGTGTTTTAGCAAATAGGATTTTGTCCTCTCTTCGGAATTTATCAAATGCTTAAAAAAATTTAATGGCAAATGTGAAAGAAGGTCAATAATATAGGGATTTGTTTTCTCAATTTTTTCTGCAACTTTTGAGAACGAATCCTTGAAACGGTTTGGTGTGGATTCAATTGTTAAATATTGAAATGGATTACATGGGTTGCAGTAAGGGCAATGTAGTTGCAAATATTTTCCGTCTTGCCATATCACAACAAAGTCAATCAAGTTTACAAATATTGGATGTGTAAGCGCAGTACTGATCCATTGATTTTTAAAATAATAATCTTGACACATAGAATTTGCAGACTTTTTGCATATCAAAATTGAATATTTAGGTATTGTGCTCGTAAAATCTTCTTGCCAAGCAACATTTTCGAATTTCTGAAAACGATAACATTCAAGAGGGGTTTTAAGAATTATGCCATCAAACATGTGAGGCGAGTGTTGTTTATTAGGTGGATGAAGATAAATGTTTACTTCGCAACTCGTATGTCTCAATGACAGTTTGAAGTTTACCTTAAATTGTAATTCCATGTAATAAAGGGAATTTTCTTTGGTAAACCAAAATGTTTTATTATTTACTATCATTTTTCCTGAGTCATATATTTCTCTAATGTCAGTTTTTAATACCCAAGAGGAAAACTTATCACTTTGGTAAGGACTCAATTCAAAAGGCAACAAATAGTTTGATGAAGGAAATGAAATGTAATGATGCAGCACAACTGGTTGGAAAATTGTAGAAAAATCTAAATTTAATCCAGCAAAATTAATCACGTTTAGTAAGCAGTCGGGAAAATGATTTACTAGTTGAATATCATCACTGCTTGATAGCTCAGTGTTTTGCAGACTCGAAACAATATTAGGATTTACCAGATAAAACTGCATGCAAGCAAACAAAAACTGACAACGATTTGTAAAAGGAAACACCATTCTTGTTATTTAACAAATACAAAGTTTTACAGGTTGCAAATAAAGCGGAATTTTGTGTTTCAAATTCCAAAAAAATTACGATAGTTATTGTTAACTCAATGAACCAATTTTAGCTTATCGTTTAAGAATTTAAAATACAGCCCTAAAACATCAAAAGTTGAGTTTAAACCTTTATATTTTTTGTTTAACCTTTACGTTTTTTGAAAGTAGTAACATAAACCCATTGACTGATTTATTTTATGATAAATTGATGCATTCAAATTTTTTCCCATAAACCAAATTTTACTCCAGTGCGAACGCTACTTAAAGTCGAGAAAGCCAGAGGTTTTGACTGATATTTAGAAGAATGAAGAACGTCAAGCGCACGGGGCTTATGTGACGAGGGCTACTCAAAGGGCAAAAAATTCAATTTAAATTGTTTTTCAAACGATGGTTTAATTATCACGATAATGTTTCGGTCAGACCCAATCCGATCTTTTTGTGTCAATTTCCACCAGATTTGATAGTTGCGTCAATATCCATTATTGGTCGTCATTTTATACTCTTTGATGCATCCGATATTACTTGATTTGACAGGATCGTGTAGTATAAAAAAAATTATGGACACATTAGAAAAACCTTTGTAAATGAAAATAGTTTTAACTATATGTTACGTAAAAGATCGTTTAGATTGGTAAAAAATATTTCTTCTTGAAGAATTGGAAATCTTTAAAAAAAAAATTAAAATAAGGATATCTGGCAGTTCAGGCATTTTCCAGATTCGATCCAATCTGCTAAAATAATTGTTACGGATCGGGAAACTTTCTGATATGAGAGGAAGACTGAAACATTACAGGAGAATGGTCAAAAACCAATTAAATTTAAAAAACATTTATATGTGTTGGTAATGGGTTCTTCTTCTAAAAACAACTCGGACAAAAACATGTTTTGCTTCAGCTTAAAACTAAATGAAATATTATCTTTCTACAAGATTAATTGAATTCTGACACGTGTCAAAATTAATCATTCAGCTATTACTGCCACCACAGATTAAAATGTTTTTTTTGGATAGCATACTCTGGGCTTACATTTACAACTTGTTGTATGAGTTTACTACTATGAATTAGTATCAGTTTTAATTTTCTAAGCAGTCGCAAAGTAGGCAAATGTATAATGTTAAAATATAAGTTTTAGAGGTAATGTATGAAAAAACAATACTACTTCAGTTTTGGAAGAATGATTAGTTTATTAGTTAAAGTAGTTAGAAATAACTGTAATTAGTTAGTTGTATTGATCTTAATAAAGAGCTCTACAGGGTAAGTTTGAGAACGAAAGAAGAATGATGTAGGCAAATAGGATGAAGCATCTTTGCATCTTGCTGCGGTGGAGGAATGTCATTTGCTGAGGCCAAGGAGCGAGACGCATTTTCCATTTGGAAAGCCTCGTGTGATGATCGGTTTATCATGATACATGATACCTCATTAATGGACTTTTTCATATTGTTGATTAAATTAATCAAAATCAAATGATTAATTTAAATTTATTTTTGATCGCTTTTTTTAAAAATTGTTTAAATAAATTCTATTAAACTAAGCAGAGTGTACGCATGAGATAACTATAAATAAGGGGCTTAGTTTATATTCTGTTTAAAGACATTACTAAACCAACTGTTTTACCTACAATAGCTGAAGGTATTAAAACAGACTTTAGTCAAGGGGCAATGGGTCAGGAGCAAACCCCCCGGGGCAGGGGGGAAAGGTTCATTTGTTAGCTTATTGGTTAAAGTGTTTTGTCAGGTATTTCGATAAAGTTGTCGATGTAACTGTTGTCAATGGAAGGCAAGTAAAATCTAAGTACTCGTGACTCTACAAGTTAAAAATAGTTTTGAAACTGCATTTTCTTATTTGGTTTTACTTCATGGCTTGACATGACTAAGAAAGGGTTTCTGAAAATACGTGCTTACTTTAATATTAGTATTTGAATATTTTGTGCTCCTTCTTTTAAAGCCTTGAAACTGTCTGGTAATACTAAACCGGAAGCGCATCTGAAAAATATTCTGCGCGAAAAATTCAGCTGTTTACGGTCAAATTGGGTCGGTATAATACAATTCACTTGGTCTTAGTGCATAGCCTTATTAGATGAATTTAATTTGTAGAATTTTATTAGTCGACCTCAAAATTATTGTCGAAATTTTAGTGACAAAGTTGGCATAGTGGAACTTTTTTAGAAGAATTTATTTAGTCAATATTATTATTAGAAGAAAACCTAACGAATTTAGTCTGAAATAGTTGAATATTATTTAACTGTTTCTTCGTCATTGGCATAAAACAATACGTAATTATATCAATCATAAACTTAACTAAAAACATCAAAATTAATATAAGCCTTTGTTCATGCAAAAATATCAAGAATTATTTATGATTTTTTCGTAAAAGTTTGCTCCTGGTTTTGGTGTTGGGGTAATATTATTATAATTTTTGCATACTCGAATCCGTCTCATGTTAGCGGTTTCTAAACATCTACTACCATTGGAGTTATTTGACGCAGAGGGTGATACGGATGATTGAGATATGGGTGGTACGCTACAATAATCCTGTACAGTATCCTCCTCTGAATCATTTTCGTTATGTATCTCTGTTCAACCCCTTGCATCTTTTCGAGCTGTCCTGACAATGGTCATAACATATGAAATACCTAAAACGAATTCCTTGAGATCTATAGCGTTGTAGAAGTTTACTAAACTCAAAAGCCTACTATGTGATTTGCAGGAACCAAATAAAATGCAAAGTATGATTATTTAAGCATTATTAATGAAAGTGGGCAGAACTTTGATATGTGTTTCAGGTCGACTACAAAAAATCAGCAATATTAATTGTCGACTAAAAATGTTCAACTGAAAAAAGTCAACTATGTTGCAATCGTATTTCCAAATTTTGACAATAAAAAAAGATCGACTAAAAAATTTCGTCTGCATAAAATCGATAGACAAAAAGTCCAAGTCGTCTTTATTATTGCGTCCCGGTCAAATCTTGAAATTGAAATGATCTAAAACATCAACCTTTGCTAAATAAAGTATTTATTCATTTACTGAAGTATTTTGATCTAGCATACTACATTCTTTCATAGTCGCTCTTACGATACAGGGTAAAGATTCAAACTTTTTATCGTATTGGGACTAACTATTACCGCTGTAAGAATCTTCTGTTTATTTTGATCACAAATCTGTTTTCGTTTTTCTGTAAAGCCATCATTTACTATTTTAGGAATAGTTAGTCAAGGCAAGGCGCGCGCTCTTTGTGTTTACATAGGCATGCGCTTGAAAAGAGAGATGTTTGAGACGAAATTAAGTTGTTACATTCAATGCAAAAATCGATTATACTGAATTGTACAACACTGCAAATCAGATCAGCGGTGTACATTCTCAAGTTCGAATTACAGACGACTTTTCCAATATTGTGTACATTTTTTGGCGAATAATATCCTGTGTTAAACCTGGCGTATTGCTAACCATGAGAAGCAAAATTATGAATATTCGCAACCCAGTTTAGCTTAACTGAATTCAGGTTTTGATCACTTTTATAATTTAAAAATAAATGTATCTTTGGCCGTAAGCTTGGAATGATGTTCAATGGATATGACCTATCGCAATCCTCCCAGGCAAACTTGTCATTGCAATATTCGTATTGAAAAAATCGCGGAAATTTTTTACTCTTTAGTAAATATTCTGGCGTTAATAAGCTTACTTGAATTTCACCCTGCCATGGTTTAGATTTCAAGAGAAACATTTCCCGAAACCAATTGACACAAAACACATCATTTATATTGTTGACAATTAGAGGGAAGTAATATATTGATATTAGACAGTTGTGATATTTGCCTTTTTCTAATTGATAAGTGGAAAATGTTGCCTTGTTGAACGAATTTTTAGCTGGTAGAAAAACCAAATTACGCCAGTTCACACGAAGTATTAGTTAACTAAATGCCATTTCAAGTTTTTGTAGTATAAAAGGCATTTTAGACGCTTGTCTGATTTTCACACCTTGCCAGTTATCGATTAGTAAAACGCAACGGTAGCTTTGGCATCCTTGTAGCAAATTATAAATATTTTTAATATCATTGAACCTTTCTTTTGAATTTTGGACAACTGATAGAAACTTGGCGTGTTTGTTACCAATTCAAACTTATTTCTTCCAACATTATCAACTTTAGTAGAAAAATCTTGTGGACTTACTGAGTCAACATTAATGAACCTATAGTTGTACTCTTTACTAGTTTTGTTGTTTACTGCATCTGTGAGTCTATTTGTTGAAAAATAGAGTAAATCATACATAAAAACAACAAGATCTATTACTCTTAACTCCATTCTAAATATTGTTTACGGATAATTGTGTAAATTAGATTTTATTAAAAGTTTTTTTTGCCAAAATGTAAATATTATGGTGTTGCTTTGGTATGTTTAAACTAGATGTGATCAAAAAAATTATATGTACTATGTGAGACTTTAACAACATCTAAACGAAGTTTATTCACAATACAAAAGTAACATTTGCTGTATTTACAGCAGGTTGCTTAATTGTTCTAAAATTATTCTGGTATTGAAAATATATTGTTCAAATCCAGTAGTTCATATTTTCACTGTTGTGGGATTTATTGCAATATAAAACATTAAATTGTTGCTTGCATCTTCTGCTGCGTTGCATCCTAAAACGGTGGACGAATGCCATTGGCTAGAGCCAAAGAGTGAGACGCACTTTCCATCCGGAAACCCGCGTGTGATGATTGGGGTATCATGACGCATGATACCTCAGTTTCTTTAATCAATATTTATTAAACAGCTTTCTAAACCTAACGCTCTATGTCGATTTTAGAAATGATTTACGGGAGTCAAGCTAATTGAATTGATTGATGTTGAAAAAATTTGTCACGCGCGGGTTGACTGACGACATAGTAAAGTACTAGCAAGTGTTGTAAGCAACCAAAAGCAACATATTAACCGTTATCGCCATGTTTGAATAAAAACGGTTCCTTGGTATGGTCCAAACATTTCAAAAGATCGTATGCAGCTGATTTTAGATTTTATAAAAATTAAATAATTTTTTGCTTCGAACAATTCCAAATAGCTTTATATTTTGAAAGTTGTTTTCTGAGAAAAAGCTACCAACAGAATAATAAAAAGAAAACACAAAATATACGTATTTGTAGTACAGCTTAATAAATTAGACGTTTTCAAAATGCAAGATACACCGACATCAAAATTTTCCTCGAAATTGGGTACCTTCCATCAAGAATTCCAAAGACATGTAAAAATAGCATCCAATAAGCAGTATACTCTATTGATAATATGCAATTTACCAGCTACAATTATTTTAATTTATTTTTTACAATATAGTATGTAACCATGAAAGAAATTCAGTAGTAACATACATACTCGTACTACATATTATTTGAATAAGCTGTGCTTGATTTATGATATTCAGGCTTCTGATATTTTAAATGGATTTACAAAGGTCTGAATTAGACTGAAAATTATCATATACCGTACAAATATCAAAAACGTTTTAAGTGTTTAGTGTAAATGACCTGCTGATAGATTTTTAATAATTTCGGTCTTTTTCAAGTAGGTCAGGACACTTCTAAAGCAAAAAGCAATTCAATTGTAGATTTATTAACAACTGAATTGCGAAGCTCAGTAGTTAATGTTTTTAACATGTTGTCTGTATGTGTGTGTGTCTGTCTGTCCGCACGATTTCTCAAAAACTATTTGACCGATTGACACCTAACTTGGTACACAACTTCCTTAGGTCAATACCTTCTACGGGATTGAATTTCAGACCCTCAGGTCAACTTTGACCCGAGATATTGGGGTCAACTTTGACCCGAGATATTGGGGTCAAAAATCACTCAATCACTCAAATCATGCATTTTAAATGGCAAAAATGGTACAGTTGTTTTATTACAGTTTTTTCGCCATCTCTAATATGAGTGCCGGTGTGGTAAGGTCGTTAAGCTGCTGGCTGCTTCTCTGTATACGCCAGAGGGTTGCGGGATCGAATCCTAGCAGCGTCTTAATCGTTTTTTTTTTTTTTTTTTACGTTGTATTAACTACCGCAAGTGAAGCCAGGTAGTTAACGCGATTACTATCCTGTCTGTAAACAATTTAAATGTAAGGATAGTCTGGAGCAACTTGAGAAAATGTCAGAAAAGGCTGGGGCAACTTGAGAAGATGTCATAAAAGGCTGGCAAAACTTGAGAAAATGTCGGAAAAGTGTCGTTTAAAGTTCACAAGCGCCATTTAAACACTACAGGCGTCATATACATCTACTCATTCGCAATTCAGTAGTTTCGTTTCAGAGGGTTTACACTCTTATAGTTCTATATTGTAAAAGCCTTTAGGACCATTGCAATATATACATATTTAGAAGCTTTTTAACCTGCAAAATACATCAATGTGCAAATTCTGTTTGCTTTTTGAGACAAAAATCACATATTGCTTCCGTAAAATACTGCTTATTTGATTATCGTGTTATAAGTTAAAGAAACATTTGCGCACAAGAACTAATGTCATTAAAAATGGCAATAAATTTGCTTTAAAAATTGACGTTTGTTAAGTCAATGCGGAGATAAAATAACGCATCTTTGTTATGCGATTAGGTTGTTTGAACGTCTGTCCGTCTGCATTAATACTTAATTTAAAAACCTGCAACAAGGAATCTTTCAGACATCAAATATTCTAATATAAGCAAAATCCAGCCTTTAATAAATGAACTTATCAAGGCCAGGTCGATTGGGTCATGGGTTAGTTTGTGGGGAAAACTTTTTCTGTAGCATATCCTGCTAGAACAATAAAACTAGATTAACATTGGTCACGGAATCAAAAAGAATACAAATCATAGCACTGAATAAACTAGAAATGAAAAATGCAAAAAAAAATATTCTGCATATCAACAATCGATGGGACTACGTAATTAATTCATGTCTTGGGAGGACTTCTAAAAAATAACATGCAAAATTGTTTTTCCTATGTGAAAAAAAATCCGTAACTTCAATACGGTCCCATTTGCATGCTTTCTTAAACTCTAAAATGTAAACTTGGACACATTTGTTCCGAAGACGCACCACGTTTAGATTTAGCAAAACCGGAAGATTTTCAAACAGTAATATATGGCAACCAAACATGTAAAACGTCAAAACTTCGACCTCGTTCGATTTATTTGTTTATGCAAAGTTAACAATAACGTGTGAAATAATATTGTGAATTTAATATCACAAATATTCCATCACATTCACCAAAATTTTGTGCCAAACATCATTAAAAATGTTATCACAGTGCCACGTTAAACCACTTAACTTCCTTAATTTTGAAAAAACTTATGTGATGGTTGTTTTATTGTCTTCACTTGACCTAAAAATAGGTTTGTAGTAAACAAGCTAAGTAAGTTTCCATGTTTGGAATATTGTAATGGATTTGTTCACCTAAAACTCCAGCTCAACAATCAAAATATTAACAAGATTTGCTACTACCTTCCTTAACACAAGCTCAGTGTCCACTGGCGTTTTAAGAACAAAGTCAGCTTAACTAAAAAAACAAAATGATAAATAGCTTTATAAATGCCGTCGTCAACCAAAAATTTTTATTTTGTACAATATTAGTTTTAGGCAACCATGAAAATAATCAAATAAGCATAAACAAATTTATCTCCTCCACTCCAACTCAAGTTAAATACACCCTTAGTTTAAAAGCACACAATGTTACAAAGTTTCCAAAAGTAATATTTTGTAAAGAATGTCAGTCAATAAAATTTAAACTCGAAAGTCACTTTAAGGATCCATGTGTGGTAACTGTTACGTTTGTTCCAATAGTGAATCAAGGAGAATTTCTAAACTGTGCGAAATCTATTATCGCACCAGATTTTATGCCGGTCACACGAATGGACTACGATTACTTTATAATTATAGCTCCTTCAACTATTCATGCTAAGCTCCTATTATCAGATAGTTTTGTGAAAAAAATCAAGTTCAAATTAGCTGCAGGCATTGGAGAAGATAACAAACTGCAGCTTACAACGGTAGACTTTTTTGGTAGCCCTGAAGGCTTACCAAAACTTGCTACACTGTCACAAGAAAGTGACAACTATTTCCCCGATTTTGTGCAAAATTTGCATGGAAAAATCGTTCGTATAAGCTGTCCCGGTGCAAAAGCTCTGGTTGAATGTTATACACCAAAATATCCGTCTGAAGTTGGGAACGCAAAGCGCGGACGTTGGAAATATCTATTTGAGGAGTATTTAATGGTAAGCTTGATATAAACTTAGTTTTATTTTTGCTGACCCAACAAATATTAAAGTCAAGATTTGCATTAACAGGTCAGATTTAATTTGACCTACCAAATGATTCCCTCAACTGGTGGAGGCACTGGTCGACAATTGACCAATGGTACTTGGATTGGTGTTACTGGAGACTTGGCGTACGGAAGGGCTGACTTTGGCATTGGGATAGCAAATACAGATAAACGAAGTCAATTAAATATGTTTACAAATATAAATTTAAATATTTTGTTTGAAAATGTTAAACTATACGTGTCCTTGTATTTATTTCCAGTTCAAGTTATTGGCTTCACTGACTCAATTTTTGATACCGCCTGCCTGACATTTGTTACCGGCAGGTCGACAAAGTTATATACCCCCAAAGCCTTACTTTGGCCTTTACATTTAAACCTATGGATTGGTATAGTCGCCATAACTTCTACAATTTTATTTAGTACTGCAATCTTTGCAAAACAACTAAAAAATGTTAGCGTAGAAAAATCTACGTTCCACTCATTTTACCAAGTTTTATTCGTATTTGCTCCACTTCTCGAACAAGATATGATTTACTTACCACGTTCCCACTCTTTAAGATCTCTGTTTACATTTTGGTATATTTTTGCCATCATTGTGACAAATGTATATCGATCTAAGCTTGTAACACAGCTAGCATTTCCCATATTTGGAGAAATTCCTCAAACTTTTGGCCAACTTGCATTCTCAAGCTTTCAAGTTGGTTTCATGAAGGATAGTGACTCAGCTTACAATACTTTAAGAAATGGCAACGATCCAGTTTATGTTGAGCTACTAAAGAAGATGGAAATTCTAAAGGGTGTAAATTTAGAGTGCCTGGATAAAACACTGCATAATCCAAATTATGCTTGTATTGCATATGACGTCGACGTTGCGTATCTTCTTCAAAAGAATTTTACAGAGGTTTCTGCAAGAAAGCTGCAAGTTTCAAAGGCGCAAACGTGCAATATTTGGATGGGACTTTCAATGCAGCCACATTCTATCTATAAAGCAAACTTTGACAAAGTTTTGGGGCAAACTAGGCCATTTCACTTGTGGTACGTTTGGGATCAAATGGACGTTTATGAGAACATTAAAAAACCGAAAATGAAGTGGTGGAAGGAAGCAAACCATACCAGTTACTTGCGACATGCTACAGTTCAAGATATCAAGGAACATACATTGCTGGCTTTGAAGAATATTGAAGGAGTGTTTCACTTGTACATATATTTAATTCTTGTAAGTATCGTAGTTCTTGGGTTTGAGCTTCATCGAATCAAACTTTTGGCATTACTTTCAGATTATTTATATACGGTCTTAAATGTTATCGATTATTTCTGAATATATGGTTACGTTACATGAATTTGCAGGCAAATAGTCACCAAATACTGTATTTACTTGTTGCAGTAACTAAACTATCAATGTCATAAAACATTCACATGTTTTCAGAGATATGTTAAGATGTACTAGAATTTATGGAAAGTGTGTAGTAAACTATAAATGGCATATGGTGTAGTTTAGACCAGGAAATTATACAGATAACATGCAATTACTTTTGTGACAGAGTTTCTGTTGAACAATTTAGTATATTGTCGTTTCAATATGCTTTTAAGTATTTTCTTCCAAAATATAGTCTCCATTAATTTGTTTATGTACTATATATAAAACAAGCCCTTCGAGTTGTTTTCAAATTTTATGCAGAAACTGGTGAGCTTTTATTTATTTAATATTCGTTTATATTAGTTTCTACCTAAATAGCAAAACTGCGACCAAGTTTTGAATAAAAATTTAATTAGACTTTTAGTCCAAAAGCTTTCTCTATTCATCTGTTCAGTTTACAGCCAAATTGCTTTACGAGTCACTATTTGCATGTATTATTGACATAATATTAATTCAATTTCTAAAAACTGCAATAAAATGGTGCATATAGAAAAAAGAAAAAATACTTTTTCAATCCATAATAAATCCAAATTTAATTAACCAATAACATAACTTAATTGGCAAACTGAGAAAAACTTTCTATTACTTTACAATAACCAATACTTATGAAAATTTAAATAAATACAATAAAAATAAGTTGACACATGGGACATTCATACATTACACTAAATTAACTATTAAACTGGAAATAAACTAGATTAGAGTGTATTTAGATTTTTGAAAGATTTCAGTTAATTTCAGATGCATCTTTTCCCAAAGTCCTATCCTGTAAATTTTTAAAACACCCAATACAGTTACAGTACTCTTGTCGCATAAAAAAAACTTATACTTAATAAAATTAAGTGTAGCATTACCCTTCCAAAAGAAATGGGTGAAGATGTCAAAAACCTGGGAAGTACATAAGGCGCCCCTGACCTCAAAGTAGCTGCAAACATACAGCGATTCATAGTTTCCAAATGCGTAGTATGATCTGGACCAAGTAACCTCACGTAAAATTTTGGTTCAGCTATTGAAGCTTTCCTGTAAAATTCAACCCAACCCATATTCGTCATAAATATTTATAACAAAAGGTGATGTTACATCGGATTCCATTTATTAAAGCAAAGTTACCATCGTCTTCGCATTCCCTCAGTAAAACTATTTGCTATAATCATTCCATACTTGTGCCACAATCTTGTACTAATTTTGTTAAATTCATCATAGCAAAATGAATGAACAGCTGTAAACATATGCCACATTCCATCTACTATTGGGTCGTATTCTTTAGAGTTGAAATCGTAGTCAATTAATGGCGTACATGCATAATTGTGGGGGTCATCGTAAGATAAAACCTGTTGAAATACACAAGTCGTATTGAAATTTCTCAGTTAACAATATTCATTGGAAATGAAAAACTACTCACGAAAATGGATTTAGTCACAAATGTTTTACCTGATCGGCACATGTATGGCTAAACCATTGAACAGGATCCATTTTCAAACACTTTTCCAGAACCCCCTGCAAAATATCTTCTTCGTCCCTTTTCGTCGGATAATCTGGCACACCTTTTGGTAACGTTATATCCCTCAGCGCCAAAAATAACCGATACAAATCATCAATAAAACCCTTTGGTAAAAACTTAGTATCCAAATACTTCTTATTAGCCTCCGCCTTCATTGGAGCACTTGCCGGCGCAAAATGTTTAATTTCAGGAGTTGCCGCATACGGCGTCGCATTTCTACAAATTTTATCTCTAAAAATCTCTACAGTCATTGTCAAAAATTTAAAGGTCAAATACTGAGGATGTTTTTCTCCTTGTCCTTTTAAAGCAATTGTTTCATGATCCTCTTTATTGATAAATTGCCAGTCAAGAAATCTTCTAGCTATTTGCTCATTTTGATTATCAACTATTCGACTAGTCTCCTCTGTAACTTGGCTTGCATTCATTTGAGCCATGTTTTGAAGATATTCAACATATAAGCACGCACGATCATACCGCTTAAATTCCCAATCGTACTTATTTGCCGGATCTAAGTGATCTTCATCCGCCCCATTATTATTTCCATCTGGTCTTGTAATTGGCTCTGTTTCATTTTTCCCAGTTTCCCCCCTTCCTCCCAAACCAGCTTTTTGAGTCCACAAGTATCCAATACTTTGAGAAGGCTTGTATTGGAAAAAGCTATAAACTAAGGGATCTACAGGCCGAGTTTTTGCTCGTTCAACGCTAAACGGATGTTTACTGGTTCTATTAATAAGTGGATCAACTAAATTTTGGGCACCACCACCAGATTCCTGCGACTTTGGAGGCTTTACATGTGCAGCGCCATGCTTAATATGCGCAGGTGACCCCGAGATAGGTTTATTACGGCCACCTTGAGCAACTCCACCTTTTGCAACTTTTTTCGCATCACCTTCGTAAAAACCACCTTGTTTCTGACGCTTTTGCTTTGTCTGCTTAGTAGTATTAACACCTGCGTTTTCATTTTCTGTAGCGTCCCGCTTAGCATACCAATTGTCACCTTGCTGACCTTTTCTGGGTTTTATTAGTCTTACGGTGTCGGATCTTGTCAACTTTTTGGATTTTCCTGCAACTGCTGCATATGATCTTTTTGAAGTAGGTTTACGCGTTGTCCGAATAGTAGATGTAACGATGGCGAGACTTGATTCTTCAGATGATGAGGATGACCAAGAAACGTCTTCAATGTCTGAGTTATCGTTTTCCAATGACTCTGAAGATGTGTCATTTTTATTTTCAAGCGATTTTAGATCACGTACCGAATGACCTTAATGAAAATTAAAGTTTCATTAAACTATTCATTTAAAGACTCGACCTTATGATTTGTTGTTTATATTACCCCGTGTTTCGCTTAGAGAGTTCAAACTTTTTAGTACTCGGGTTTCACGAGGCTGTCGAACCGTTTCATTATTTGATAAAGGCTTAGATTCTGAAATAATTTTAGTTTCAGTTTCGTTTCCATCAGTTTGGCCAAAGATACTGTGGCTTTTAAATGTAAAAACTATTATCAGGATAGATAATGAAATTGTGTTTATTTTTAGTTTCATTTTTCAGAGTATTACTTATGTGTCACAAACTAGACCTGTAAATATATTGTGACATGAAAAGGTTTATTCATATTTAAACAGTAGTTCATAATTAGATTTTTAAATTAATAAAAAAATGGAAGGTCAATTATGGGCAATTAAAAACTAATTGCATACCTATTTCCCAATTCCGAGTTCTTTGAATTCATTTTTTTTAAATCAATTAATGTTTTGTTAATAAAAAACCTTAATTGTGTTTTTCATTTGACTTAATTATAATTGCCTCGTAAAAACGCATTAGGAACTAATTACAATAAAACTTGAGGAAAATGATTAATTGAAATGGTTTTTTTACACAAAATCAATGTAAAACCGATGGGATTATAGACAAATTTATTTTAGTTCCTTTTTCTATTTTATTTAAAGTAAGTCTAATTACCACTGGTTATAAAAATCAACTTTAAGGATTTCGAAATTATTTGATTTGCAGTCATTTGTTTAATAGATATAATCATTTGACACTAAAAAAATAAAAAAAGAAGATATGTGGAAAGTTTTAGGGGAAATATTGCTGATGAAAATTTCCTGCAGTAGGAGCTTTAAGTCAATTAAACCAAAATGAAAAATTGTCTCTTATTTTTAGGAATTTGATAAAAAAAAATAATATGGCATTGTTACAAGAACACAACATGATATTTAACTACTTTCAAAAATACATGGTTGTCAGAACCATGACCAAATTAACCTTCGGGTATTTGGCGAACACATCAAAATGTAATATTTGGTCTTAGTAAATTTCGGTAACCAAATGTAATGCCTGTGTAAACCTTCTAAATTAGAAAACGTATAAAGAACTACTTCTCCAATTAGGATTATTCGCAAACCCAAAGCTCTGAATTTTACAAGTTTGCTGAAATATTTTGCAGTTTTACTAAAGTTAGTTGAAATTATTACATTGTTGGACAATTCCTTAATTTTGTTAAATTTAAAATATGCATCCAGTACCACCAGTAAATGTTATTAAACCACGGATGATAAAATACTCTTAATAAGTATGAAATACTAAAAAAATCGAAAGCATTAGCTAACTAATGTAGATTGCTTTTAACTTGGAGTTAAGTTTAATTGGGATGATTATTAACCAAAAAGTTAGTTCACATACAGTTTGACACCTTTTAACAAGTAACCATGTCAAAAATGATGTACTGCTTTCTAGTTTAAATGGGATCTATTGTGTCCGTTCCAATCCAATTACTTTTTTAGGCAGCTTTTGGTATTTCAGTCATTTAAGTCTAAATTGTCGTAAAATTTAAACTGTAGTAGTATTTGTTGTAATTTTTGTAGTTGATGATGTTCATAAGCAGGGAGATTTTGCTCTTGACATTTCTTTAATGCAATTTGTATCGTAAATAGCAAATTATTATACTGAGTTGCAGCTACAAAATCTCTCAAACACAAAGAAGCAATTAAACAGTCTTCAAATATTATAATTTTTTTTTTTTCAAAATTTAATGATACACTACTGGGCCAGGAGTACTCAATTATGAAGTAATTGTCATTTTGAAAATTAATCATTGAGTGAACTTCATGTATTGATTTCTTACATACTTCTAAATCACCAGTTTTCCGGCTTAGTCATCAAATAATTTAAAATAAACCCGCTGTAAAAGCGACAAGACGTCGACGACGACAAGCGACAAAGCGTTAGACAACAGTTCGAAATCATAACGACGTAGCTGAAATGAAGCAAAAGAAGATAATGATGACGACTTTAAATGACAATCATAATCATAAACAC
>JAQIWN010001796.1:0-18617 GCA_034699025.1 Entomobrya cf. arborea Gr-Col-00668
TACGGATAGGTCATGTATATTTTTCCACAAATGTGCAGAAAAAGCCATGTACGGATAGGTCATGTATATTTTTCCACAAATGTGCAGAAAAAGCCATGTACGGATAGGTCATGTATATTTTTCCACAAATGTGCAGAAAAAGCCATGTACGGATAGGTCATGTATATTTTTCCACAAATGTGCAGAAAAAGCCATGTAAAATCCAGTTACCTTCGTCCAAAAGATCAACAAGTTTAACTGTATCCCCTGATCGCGTCTTGAACTTTTTCTTATCATCTCCCAATACAACACCAAATCCAACGAAGTCAACTCGTACGCTGCTAGGATCCCAAATTCCAGCACGCTGAGCACACTTGTAGATTGCGTTAAAATGCGCAGACTATACGAGTAAAATCATAAAAAGATAAGCACATCACAATCTCGATAAACTCACATATCCCTATTCCCATTCATTTATCAAAGATGAAAACAATTATTAGTACCTGGCCAGCATCAACAACGTAAATTATCCACTCAGCTTTCTCCTCTTGAATACGTTGCTTTATTGTCGCCATATCGGAAGTGTCGTAAGTAAACCCACCATCAGATTTAACCATAATCAGGGGTAAAGACTTATCTTCAGGATACATAATCTTTCGAGTGCCTTGAAGAGCACCACCACCTTCTGGAATATCGTCTTCCAGAAAACCTTAAAAGTAAAGAGTTTGAAAGTACTGTTAATATGTGTTGCATGCATGCGTTAATTCTCTAAAATTTGTATTACCTTTACTATCCAGCTCCTTCACTATCGTTTCCATTCTTTTTTGGTAGAACGATTCACCCCTTTCTATCAAATTTTTTATGTCCAATCGTTCGTAAATTTTTGTGAATTCTCTCCGTGAAACATCGCAAATCAAATTCCATGCCTTCAAATAATCAGGGTTAAGAGATTGTAATTGGACAACACATGCGTATGAGCGTTTTTTAAACCCTTCATCTTCATCAAACCGTTTCTTTGCTTCCTATAAATACACAACATAAATAATAAATACATAATATTTTAAGAGTTAAATAGACGGAAGATATGGATCAAATCAAACTTTATCATCAAAGATGTTACCTTATAAAATGTCTGAAGGTCACTGACTGGAAGTTGCTTTCCGTCGTGCAAATAGTTTGGGAATGTGTCCTGTAAATGACATATTAGCATCCCAAATTGTGTACCCCAATCTCCAACATGATTTAAGCGTAAAACACTGTGTCCCGAGTATTCAATTAGCCTGGCCAAACTCTCTCCAATAATAGTAGACCTGAACAATACAACGATTTATCCAATAATTATAAAATCACAATTTGTCACCAGTATATTCATGCAACATCAAAATCAACAGGATATTCTAATTTACCTGAGATGTCCAACGTGCATTTCTTTCGCAACGTTTGGCGATGACATATCAACAACGACACGCTTTTTATGCTGATTGGGAGCAGCCAAAGCTCCATGCAGAAAAATCGTACTGGTTTCGTCGATTAAGTATTTTTCTTGCAGGAAGACATTTATGAATCCTGGTCCAGCAATTTCAAGTTTCTCGACTACGTCAACATTTTTGGGAAATTCTCGCAAAATAGCTTCAGCAATTTGTCTTGGGTTTGCTATTCCAGTGTTTTTGCCCTTCATCATCTATATTTTAAAAAGTATAACGAAATTAGTTTAAACAAAAATTGTAATCAGAAAATACTACATACTATCTTTCTACTTTTGCTTTTACTTACCGCAAATAAGGGTGGTGCAACATTGCACTGATAATCTCCAAATTTTGGGTTATTAGTCGGAGTAACAAGAACGGGAAAGTCATCTAATCCTGGAAATGCTTTGTCTACTGCAATAGTGAAATATAATCGCAGCATTTGCGCAATATTTTTCATGTGCTTTACATCCCGTTTCTCCTCCTCCTCATAGGCCTTCAACAAAAAAATAGTTTGGATATCATTACATGCTTGCTACACTTTATTCAACTAAACAATCAGAATATTCCCAAATCCAAACAACGAATTTGTGTCATACCCTTTTTAAAATTTGCAACCGGTACTTCAACCTATCGTGCTCATTACGTAACTTTGTCACAGGTTCATTGATTTTTTCTTCCGTCTCATTTATGATTTTAGTCAGGTTATTAGCTTCCGTTTCCTAAATTCAAATATGAAAATTGAATTACATATCGCATATAAATTGCATACTACCTTCATGGATTCAAAATGTCATCTCATAAGCTTTCTTACAGTGACACGGATTTTATCAATAAATTTCGACTCCATTTTTCGGCAAAGAGAATAACGCTCTATGTCTAGTCTAAGATAACTGACAGACAATGGAAAAGGCTTCTAAGCTTTTGGACTCGATAAGGCCCCCTCTCACAGGTATTCAATAATGTCTTCGGATACCTGTGAATTCAAATAAAATCATAAAAAAATAGATTAGGAAAAGATGACATGATGATTATATAATGCGTAGTTTGCTCATTAAAACTCCAAGATGTTAATGTTAACACTTAACAGCTGTTAAAATACGCGGCAATCAGATAACATCTGTTACTTGACCCCACACTCTGGACTCCACTCCAACCCACTTCAAAACGATTAACGAATTTCGGTCACATCACAGGAATAACCTGCTTGCAACTAATTTTCGGAACAAAATCTTCAATATCAAAATACTCTGTAACGGTCAACGGTGTATGATTTGTGATTGTTAAATGAGCGACATATTGACAATACATTTTCACTTTTGTAACCAAATCAAACACGTTCACCTATGAAATATCCTGCCTGACCTGAGTTTAAGGATACGTCAAAAAGACGTTAAAAATGAAAACTTAATTCTGAGCACGAAAAATGTAAACAGGATAACAGGAAGCTTACCTTCAATCTACACTAAATTTCATCAGCCAAATTCAACAATTGACAATGAATCCAGTACGCTTCAACTCCTACGCTGCGCTGCTGCTTGACTTGACTAATGCAAATTGCAATGAATGAATTTAAACCAATTTGCTGATTTACTTACTTTGATGAATGCAATGGTAGTTGTTGTTCGGTGAAGTGCATGCACTTTGCAAAGAAGGTGACAACGTATGTCAGTAAAAAGTAAATACAAAAGACAACCAACAGGCAGCAGACATGCGGTACCGACTTTTAGCTGAGTCTTGCCTTGCCCCAGCAAGAATCCCAGATGTGTTCACACAGATTGTGCATCAACAAATCCGAAAGCGGTTCCATTGTTAACGTGTGCACTGAAATTCGCTGTGAAAGAAGTCAGTACAGTTGTCGCTGACAGTCGATGATTTTAATTGTTGATTGTTGTTTTGTGTTCAGACACTTGAAATTTACTTCCATTTTGCACAGCGTATTACTTTGTGTTTTTAATTATCAGATTACTTCTTGCTAATCTGTTGCTTGAGCAAGTCTTGTGCGAAACTCGGCGGAACATTTTATCATTGACAAACGTCAAAAAAATTAATCATGTACTAGTGTCAGTGTACCTCTTACATCTCAATGCACCTTTAAACTGTGTATTTCTTGAATTTTTAACTGTTGATGGTAAGCAACTTGGAATAAACATTTACTACAATCATAGATAATGCGGTTCATGAAAAGATTTCGTTCCCCAGTTTTGTCCACGCGTTCTAAAAAGTGTGTATTGTCACTGTATAATTAGGTGCACTTGTTTCTTCCAAAAAGAAGACCGGAAAGTGAAGTGAGATAAGAAAAAATAAGAAAAACCGTATTCAAAAAGCAAGCTGGTCTGAACCGGAAATCAGGATGACATCCGGAGCAGGTCACGGTAGTATGCTAATGAAAGGAAACGCTTCCCTTAATTCATCGCTGAATGCAAGGTGGGTATTTACTCGGTGATATTAAGATGTTGTCTGTCAACATTGCAAATATAGTACCCATTAAGAATTGTTGTGCCATGTCATGAATATCATGTTTCAAAGCAATTCATTACTTGAACTTTTGTGTTTTCAATTCCAGTTTTTCCAATAATAGCCTGAACCGAAGTCGACATAGGGGGTATGGAGGAGGAACAGATTCTACCATATATTCTAACGACAATAAGTTCCTGTTTGAACCCTATGGCTCTAACTTGCCTTCAATGGTAAAGGTCGCCCTAACTGTTGGAAATAGTAAGTGCTCCATGCAATAGTTCAATCATGGTTACTGCTTACATATATTGGATTTTTGGTAGTAATGATTATGCTGATTTAAGTTTTGTGTAAATTCTAAATTTTCAGCAGATGTATCAAATATATCGTGTCGCCTGGATCCTAATGGTTGGGCTTGGATGGTTTGTGGGCGAAAGTTGTATGTGTGGAAATATAGCTTGGATCAGAGCCGGAAAACTTCGATTGCTTGTCGTGAACTGACCCTGCCACCATCAGAATTAGTTCACAGTGCGAATCTCATCTGCATTGTGTCTAACGCGTCCAGTAGTAATCCTTCTTGTATAGCTATAAATCCAGAGGGTCATATTACATATTGGTCAAATATTGCCAACGGCTCTTCAACTGTCACTGTCAATGCTGATATTCCGGTATTTCATTTACTAAATTAATCCTAATTAAGTTGTTCCGAGTGCAATTGCGCCAGTATGCTTTGTATTTTCGTTCTGTTTACCAAACATTTATTTGGAACACAGGGACAAGAGTGCGATTCCTTGACATCTATTTGGCCTACTGGGTGCTTACTTACTACTACCAGTTGCACAGTACTTTTGGTCAAGCCTGTTCCAGCTCCTGGAAATAAGCCTTCACTCACATGTATCCCTCTTGGATTACAAAAGGGCTGGCTTGGAGGTTTGAGAAAAATGACACAGAATATGCTGTTTGCACCTTCACCTGCTGTGTCATCAGCTTTGGAAACCGTAAGTTTGTACACTTATCCTTTTTAACTTTAGTCCTCAATGAGAACTCCTCATTTCTCCTCATTTGACAATAAATATTTTACCACGTAAATATAGAAAAGGGCGAAGGTAGTAGTACCTTTGTCGAAAGATGATGACCTAAACAATCCCGGAAAGAATCGAGAGGGGCATGTGTACATTTTCTGTGGGACCACTTTCCAAACTTGGCAAATTAATACAGATGGGAATAATCATTTGAGTGAAGTTAATTTGCATGACATTGTAAAACTTCAGTTTTATAATAATGTTTGGGTAAGTACGATGATGTGCCAAGGCAGTTGATTTTTCTTTGTAATTTTATTAAACTAACTAATGATTCCTTTATTTCTAACAGGCCACAGAAGAAGAATCACGTGCTGATGTCCGTGGAATTCAGGTTTGGATATTGGATGTTTCTGCTATACCACAAACCAAGCAAATAGCATTATTTGCGGCAGCGAAGGGCCAGTTCGAGTCATCAGACAACTTGGTTTACGGTCTAGGTAAAATTACATTTTAAGAGCTTATGTGTCTATATTTCCATGCTATTTTAAAAATGAGAATTCGTGTATTTTGTTTTGATTACAGTGATCCTTGATGCTAAAAATCCAAGAAAGCAAGACAGCATTATGTTTGTGAAAGTGGATAAAATAGTTGGAACTCCAAATGAAGACCATCTTTTTGTTTGGAAACTATTGTGCACTCCCGACTATTTTCTTTTGGTGTCTAACGATCTGGTTGTCGTCGCACGTGGTAAGCTTAAAGTTATATTTTTATACAAGGTAATTCAGTATTATCCTCTTCTTTAATCTTGTAATCTATTCTTTTCTTATAAATCTTTTTAGATGCAGATGGAGAGTCAGTTTGTGATTCTGTGGATTCTGGAACATTTAATGGACCATTAGTTGGATTTGGTCTTCTTTCGCCACAAGTTTCTTTAGTGTTTTCGAGCAAATATGGAATATTTAGTGTCAAATCATGCAGCACAGCAAATCAGACGTATGTTATTATTGAATTTCAATTATCATACTGATTACGTGTTTACATATATCATAGAATCATAATTATATTATCTTTGTTCTGTAGCTTATTTGGTTTGGACGAAACATTCTCTGAAATTCGTGTTCCAGATCATTTAGCCTTATCCATTACTCAGTCGAGTGCAATGGACGCTTCTGCAAGTGATGAAGTTAACCAATACAAATCTGCTATGGTTAACTTTGTCAACAGAAAAACTGACGACGCCCTTAACACGTTAATCTGTTTGTTTCCTCCAAATGTACCAAGTTTGGCTCCTCATGATGCATTGGATATTTCAACTGTAGCGCTGTGCAAAAAACTGGTTGATGATGCTCCAATCAGTGATCCACGATGGATGAATAACTTTGGAAGACATGGTTTGTTACTTTGTGTTTTTACACTTTTTGCTCGTTGATTTGAATTATTGAAGCTGATAATTTAAGTGATTTTTTTTTCTATAGTTGACCAGGATCCCCTTGGAATGAAGTCGAAGATTTTGATTAAGAATTTTCTAACTGACAAAAAGGAAGGACTTGAGCTCTTTTTTGGATTTTTGAATGGAACCAAATTATGGCCACGGGTAAGTTCGCAAGCTAATCTCAAGATTATGGCAATGGTTTACTTATGTATGATAGAACATAAAAAATGACATGCTATTTGTTTTGTTATTCAGTTGAAAGGGGTCATTGTTAACGAAGACATTGTTGCAACTGGATCCATTTTGTACAACTGCTATGAGAAAATTGGATTTGCTTTGGCCTTACAAACACTACAGGCAGAGTAAGCAACTACTGGACTCACTTGCTTTTGCTAATAGCACTACTAATTATATCTTGTTATTGCTTACTGTATTAATTTATAATTTCCAGAACCCAGCACAGAAAACTTATTGATACAGCTATTAAGTCAATTGTTTTCATGAGGTCAAACAAAGAAAGTCAAGTTAGAGGATCACATTTAAGCCATAATGACTTATTTTACAAAGATATCAGTCGAATCGATCATGTTATCCCAGCTTTGATATCCATCGAAGAAGAGGATTTAAGTCAGGTGGCTCCAAAAGAAATGCCAGCGAGAATTTACCAGACCAATGAGATAATTCTACGATGTTATTTTGACGCAACCTCTGTTCACCTCGCGGATAAAATTCAACATGTCCGGACGTTCTTGATTCAACCAATTCTGGAAACGACCGGAAATGAGTATGAAATTAGCCCTTGGATGATTCAGCAAAGCATATTGCCTACACTTTTGAAGCAGCATCAGTTGATAGTTAACAGTGGAATCGCACACACTGACAAGGATTTTGGCATGCGGATCGATTTGATAAAACAGTTGGTTCACCTGTCAGATCTTATCTTGGATGGTCTTAAAGTCAACTCTGAAAGTGTTCACCAGTCAGACAGATTCCGGCACAAGTACATTAATTTCGAAAAGATCCGAGGTAATTTGCTACGAGCACATTTGGATGTACAAGACTTTGATGGAGCCGGATCACTAGCGGAGAAATATTTGGATTTTGAAATTCTTGTCACTATCTGCTACGAAAGAAAGAATATAGAGCAGCTTGAGCTTTACTTCGGCAAATACGAGAGCATGAACTTTCCCGAATTTACCTTTGAGTGGTACGTGAAACAAAAGAAAACAGCAGAGCTTATCAATGCCTTTAGCAAAACCAGATATGCATCCAAACTTGAGGAATTCGTGAAGAAGTATCCACAACTAGCCTGGCATCATGCGGCCGTTACAGATAACTTTTTGGCGGCAGGGGACATATTGAGTAGTTTGGCTGAAACTGAAGCAGCATCGGCAGACGACAAGAAATTATTTTTGTGCATGGCGAAACTCGCATCTCTGGCTAACAATGTAGCCGTTGAGGAGGAGGAGCAGGCCGAGTTTTTGATGAAAATCAATAAAAATTTGGACTTGATAGAGTTCCAGAACAGCCTTTCAGACAGCATTTTGAAAAATTTCGGATTAAATCGAGAAACAATGAGAGTTCTCAGTGCAAGTGATCTCATTGACATGTATACGTCAAACGATATTGAAGCTGATACCGAAAACTTCTGGCGAGCAAGGCAGATAATCGAGTTTATGCCAAATGATGCCGTTAAGAAAGAGAAATTGTAAGGAAATTTTAACAATTCATGGAACATGGAATGAAACCTCCCACTTTCTCACAATATTATTTTATTTACTAATATTCATTTGTTATATTTCTCAGATTACTGATTTTGAGTCGAATCATCTTGCGCGATCCATGGGACTCTTGGCCAACAGATCACCCTATGGATTCTATTGAGTCATCGCAGCTATACCACTTCTTGTGTCATGGACTACAGCTAGGTATGAAGCTTGTCTTTAACTCTCAGAGTTTGATTTTCATAAGATTACCCGTTTACCAAATTGGAATGTATTTTGTTTTGCAGGAGAAAGCCTCGCCGAATTATTTCCGTTGTCAGACTTGACATCCGTCGATGACTTGCGTCCTCTTTTTGAAAATGCTAGTGTCACTTTCCTGCTAAGGGCTTGTTATGAGCACCTGTCAACAAACGTAGCGACTGGAGTGCCAATGGAGTCTTAAAAGTTACCGAAAGGTCAAATGCATTTTCGCAGTGTATGTGTGTAGTTTTACGAATAATTTATGTGATGTTTGCAGATAATGAAATCTAGCTTTTTCGGTGAGTCAATAATTAACTTAAGTACTTTTTCATTTTTGTAAGCTATACTTAAACTTTATTTGAAGTAAAATAAAAACTCAATTCCAGAATTAATTCATGTGATAGTTATGGAATAGTATACATAAAATTGGCTTGATATTTTTGTTTGAAGTCGGCAGTGAATGTGTAAAGAATCATTTCATGCTACTGGTAAAGAGTTGGGAGGTGGTGGGCAGCCATTAACATACGTGTAAAGATGTTTTTCAATATCAGACAAGAGCCCAGATGCCCCGATTCTGAACAAAATAGGATTTAACCACTCATTTCCAAGCACCATTTTTACTAAAATTAGCCAGTTAATAGCATCTTGACACGTTCGAAGACCACCTGCAGGCTTCAATCCCACTTTAAATCCAGTGTGCTTCTCATAGTCTTTGATTGCTCGACACATTACTAAACCCACTGGTATTGTTGCATTCACAGATTCCTTTCCTAAACAATATTTGAAGCATATTTAAATTTATTTATTAAATGAACTTAATTCAAAGAAAGTTTTTGGTTAACCTGTTGATGTTTTTATAAAATCAGATCCAGCCATCATGGCTAACATTGAGGCTTGATAAACTTCAGTGAAAGATGAGAGTTCTCCTACTGCCAAAATAGTTTTCATATGAGCTTTACCGCAAGCTGCTCTCATTTGGCATAACTCTTCATACAATTGTTTCCAATCGTGTATTATTGCCAAGCGTCTGCTTATGACCACATCTATCTCAGTCGCACCTGCCGCAACAGCGTCCTCAATCTCTAGTAACTTGACCCTCAAAAAAGTTTGCCCGCAGGGAAATCCCGTTGCAACTATATATTATCATTAAGTTCTTCATTTAGTAAACTGCGATCAAATAGCTAATAATGTGGAAACGATCATTTTCATTTTGTTTCTAACCTGAAGCAACAGGTAAGTTTGATTTAGCTCTTTGAAAGGTTCTGTACGCATCTTCCACCCGAGCTGGATAAACGCATACTGCACCGCAATGCAAAGGGAAGTCAAGTTCAAGTTTATCCAGGATGTCTTTTCGAACTGGATTTAATGCTTTATGACACAGCCTGATTACGTTGGCTTCCGTGTCATCTCCTGTCATTTAAATCCAATAAAATGATTTGATTTTTTTCAGAACTACTAAATTACATACTTGTTTACAGTAGTTTTTAAAATCATTTACCAGCCAGGGTAGTTAGGTCGATGCATGTAATAGCTTTTAACAGCCAAGCTGCCTGAGTGGTCTTATTTCCTGTGACTAATCTCACTCTGCTATCAATAATGTGCTGTGCATTCAATTTGGTCTCTCCCTCAGGGATTGAATTTATAAGGACCAATTCTGGATCTGAATGTGAAAGTAGTAACAATTAAATGAGTGTATGTACCTTTCTCTGTACGTACCGAAAAATTTGTGCAGAAGGTTTTACACATACCATACTTTATTCCAGGATTCAAACGGTGTGACTGTGAATCCATTTTGTTATCCTTCGAACTTCGAAACTTGTTTCGATTTTTGTTGAGTATTTAGAGTATTTCTTGTGCTTACTCAAACAAGTGAAAATGTAAAGTGAAGTCTATTACATAGAGAATACCATGACATGTTGAAAAACTCTGGAGAACCGGAGCTGATTTGAAAACTCTATCAATTATACAGACATCTGTGAACTTCTTAATTTAACATCTGCAGGAAGGGTTGCAGTGCAGGCACATTAATATGGGATTATTATGAGACAACAGATACATGCTTTTGCCTGGAAACTGTCACTGGATCTGGCTGGACTCTAAACATGTGCATCAGCTAATCTTTGCACGATGAGCTGAGCCAGTAAATTCATGTACGATATGCATTACTCTTCAATTGACTCTTGAAAAATGGTTTAGCCTTCGGACGGGGTTGTGGGTTGTGTATCATTTCATTAAAATACAAGTTTTCATAACATGTTTTTTCAATATGTACATAAGCATGATTGGTAATAATCATTATGCTGGAAAAAAATCCTCGAAATGATAAGTTGATACAGGGCGGCTAACTTTTTTCTTATAAAAAGTTGAATAAAAAGGTTTATGGGGTAAAGTGATTCGTCAAATTTTTAGGATGCTTTTGCATGAATATAACAATTTATTTATTTTTTCATCATATTATTTCGCCAGCGAATATCACTAATGTAGCGTTAGTCACTTGAGTCACTTTTATATCAGTAAAATACATATACATAATACTAAACTGTACATGTGGTTAACTTCGCTGCTTATCCCATGATTCCCAATATTCTTTACTTTGCATCTCTGATAACCTACTAATTGTCCTGTCAAAAGCAAAGAGTTCTTCTTCTCCTGTAAATATTGACGTCTTGGCTTCCGATGAGTTCATTTCTATCCCCAAATCATCCATTAATTTCCTTTGTTCATCTTTATCATTATCATGATCATCATCACCAGCTTGAAATAGTTGATTGTGCGGAACATCAGCTGAAACTACGACTCGAACCTTTTAAAAGAAAATTATTTTCATTTACAGGCAATTGAACTCCATATTATTCAGAAACTGTCTTGGAATTACTCAACAAAAAACTTACCCTATTATCATATAAGGTATCTATCAACGTTATAAACCGTCTCGCCTGAGATTTTAGTTTTAAATTTAACTGAGGAACATTACGAATGAAAATGGTGTGAAAAAATTGTGACATTGCTAGATAATCAGAGGCCCCAACAGGCTAAAAAAAACAAGCAAAAGTATAACACTGAATTAATCCAAAGTGCATATTACATTTTATCTTCATCGTCCATTAAACTATTTTAAAATGCATATCACATACCCGATCGCATAATTCTTGGAAAGTGCAATCGGCAACTTGGCCGCAAGTTTTTTCAAATGTCACATTTCTTCCTCTGATAGTTAATGTTCTGGGCCTGACTGTATCATTTTCTTTTGACGATAAAAATTTGAATATCTTATTCATCTCTGCATCCGCATCACATTTACTTTTGCTATAAAAAGAAATAAATCCATCAATGGAATTTTACGGAAAAACCACACCCGTATTAACGATACTTGCAAGATTGAATACTTACATAAAATACACGGTGCTTTCAGATCCAGGCAACCTGCGTTGTCGATAATCGATCCCAGAGTCCAGGGATATGACATTGCTACGATCTTTCAAAATTTGAATGAATGGAACAAAGTTGTATCTTTGTAACCCATTTTTGTACAAGTCATCCGGAGGACGGTTACTTGTGGCTACCACCACCACTCCATTGTTAAAAAGTTCCGTGAAGAGTCTTCTCAAAATCATTGCGTCGGCAATATCAGTAACCTTTAACGAAATAAAACACCTAGTCATGTACTGAACTGCTAAAGTTTCTTACTACCCCAAATTTGTATAATCATATAATATTATTTATTAAATGCTAAACCTGCTAACTTGAAACTCATCAAAGCACAGCAGCCAAGTTTCTTCCGCGATTCCTTCAGCTACAGGTGGAATAGGATCAGACACTCGAGGTTTTGTCCCATGACTATAATTAGACACCGTTTCCTGTTTGACACGATGTATTCTTGCATGCACATCCGACATGAATGAATGAAAATGAACTCTTAATTTCCTTTGTACTGGGGCCACATCATGAAACAAATCCATGCATAATGTCTTTCCACCCCCAACTGCTCCATAAATGTACAATCCCTTCGGCATATTAACATTCGGGTTCGCTTGTGAAGAGCCTCCAAATAATCCTCCAAAAAATTTTGAAGCGGAGGATGCCTTTGGCGCAGGACGATAATTGGTAAGCTCTTTATACAACTTATCAAACGCACTAATTACTTCTAATTGATGAGCATCTTCTTCTATTTCCTTATTTTGAACACGTGCGGAATAAACTTGCGAAGGTAACTGACTAGACGCACTACTTCCTACTTTAGCACTATAGCTCCAGCTCCTTTTCAATATACTTGGTAGCAGCTCACCCCACCTTCCTGGCTTCCAGTTGGAATGCGAACGGGGACTGTTCAAGGCGTTCAGGATGATGAAGCACCGCTTCATTCCAGAAATATTAGTGTACTGATTAGGCATTTTAATTGGATATCCTCGTATGCAACCCTAAAAACCCAAGATAAGATTCACAAAAATGAGCACGCACATTCTGCCATAAAAAGCAAGTTAATCAATTAATCATTAAAACACTCACAGTATGTTCGGTAATTAAAAACAACACCCATTCCAGTAATACTGCGAAACTGTGATCATAATTAACTCGTGATCTGTGACTCCGACTCCATTAAATACCTGCCTCAAGTTTTTTGAATGCTACTTATTTTTCACTTCAGTTTTCCAAGAGTTTTCCATACAGTGACCTCAGAACTGATAGGGGGAACTTATTCACTAAAAATTTCGAATGTAATGTATTCAATCACAGTAAAAATACATTTTGATGCCGATGGATCTAATGGAAGTGAATTAAGTTTCAAGTGCACCAATTTGTTGAAACTGAAAGAGGAATCTGACTCCAGACCAGGCACAGGCACTGCACTCACGTAACACTAACACTACATCATCAGCTGTATGTACTTGCAATTCCCATATGTTTTTGCACATGCAGCTGAGCTTGAGCTATGCAATGCTTAACATTGCATGAAAGAGACTAAACGCTTTGCATGCACTGCAAGACGGCAATTGTGATGATGGCATCATGAACAATTGCATAGTTAAGCGCTTGGCTTGACCCACCTGTACCTTTTTTGGTAATTTTCCAAACTACGCATTTCATTAAACTTTGTTATTAGATTTGATTTAACAAAAATGGTTTTAAAAAATAAGCGTTTATTTTCTTGAGTTTTCTTCCATGTTGATGATTATGATTATTATGGGATATTTTCTCCACACAGAAACGATACGTAATGAAATGGACGTGATAAATACATGTAATTTGATTATAACTTCTTGATTTAATATATATGATGAAAGTCATGCAATAAGAATGGAATTTTTCACAAGAATCTTTTGTTGTATTCATTGTATTTATATATTACATGTTAGTGTACAAGTTTATGAGGCAAGCTGTGACAAATTGAAAAATACTTTAGTAATTATTAATTATCCTGGGAAAAGTATGTAGGTATATTGTTATTATGGCACAGCACTATCCCTTCAAAATTTTCTTCATTGTCAGTTTGGCAGACGATGTTTTCCTAGCATTGTTATTGCTCGGAGGAGGAGGAGGTGGTGGGGGCGGAGGTCCTCCTGGAGCAGGCACATACGCATCCATTATAGTAGCCCTTGAAATTTGGTTACAGTTCTCACAATCACTGTCTGGGATGTCATCCGTGTCGGCACAAGTTAAAGCATTGAAGTTATCCGTTATCTAAATAATTGATTAAAACAATAAGAGTCTTGTAAAAAGTTATGGAATACTTATGTATTCGCTGTGTTGCACTGCATAGAATTTTTTCTTGATTTACCGCTGCTAATTTCAGGGAGCCTCCAAAAACGACAATGGGATCAGAAAAGTCATATCCAAGTTTCGCATAGAATTCTTGTTGGTCAAAAGTTGTAAGATAGACTGTAGTAACCCCCAATCTGTATGATTTAATGATAAACATTTAACTTGAATCATAAGTCATTATGGACAATTCTTACGAGGAAAAATCAGCAAATCCGGTCCTTACGATATTACAAATTTCTCGGTTTCCTGCATTATCAGTCTTCCTAGCCCCTTTCCTCTTAGGTCTGGAGCTACCACAACTGTATAAAAAATTATGTTATCATTATTAGTTATTAACATGATTCAAAACCGCTATCTGTTAGTCAACATTTGACATTTTTCAAAGAAACATGTTTGTACCTGATTCCACAAAGCATAATTTAGGCTTGTAAGGAACCGGTGAAATTTTGCTGTGAGCAACTACTATCCTCTTTCCATTCGGCTCCTTTTGTACCAGAATCAAAGACGTTGGTAACCCATCTTTAGAACCCTGCTCCAGGCTTCGAAGTCTGCAAGTTTATTTGGTCAGTTTATGAAAAAATAACATAATGGATGGTAACAATGATTTTACATTAAAGTGGAGTTTAAAATACCAACCGTGCAGTTCTGCTTCTTGGCCACTGTTGATTCAATAGGGTAATCGTTTGTTCATAATATTCAGGATGCTTTTGTAAACACAGAACTTCCAAATTCTTGTGATTCATTTGTATACTATTAGTCAAGTAGATCAATCATTCGATGATTCGTTAAAAATAACCAGGAAGTGGTCGGGTCTACAAACCAAGCCCGTCTTACAACACCTCTAAAAATCCCACATTTTCTTTCTCGCATTATAGCAGTGACCTGAAAACTTTCACACAGTGTGAGGTACACTGACTTGCTATACGCACTCACTTCGGTTTCATGGTTTGAAAAATGTTTAGCTTCCTTCCGTTTTCCCGACACGGAAGTACATCATCCCATCATGGTACACCTTTTCCCAATGAATGATTAGCTTTTACATTCACACACTTCCAGCTTTCAAGTCAGTGCGCTTTTTTTGTTTCCAATAAATAATGAACATTTACTCAATTTACTGTCACCGCATCTACCAGATTTGATGGGCAAAAACGATACAAACCATCGACTTAGGTAAATATAATTGATACTGCCGTTACTTACTTACTTTACTAACACTGGCATTAACTAATCATTCTGCTGAGAGGAAAAATACCAACAAGCACACATGTAGCACAACAAAAACACCCGGTAAGTCATATGGCATACAGTTTAGTACAACGAACAACTCCAAGATCCAAGTCGTGTTTGTGTGCAATGCAAGCAAGTGCATAAATATTTGCTGTGCATTTTCAATGTAATTTAGTCGTACACAAGGTGTAAAAGTATGTACATATTGTACATGTATGTATTTCAAGGACGACTAGGACGAGTAAGAGTCAGTAAGTAAGAGTAAATATCAAACTTAAAAATCATTCTTTCATATGAATAATGAAGTTATCTGGCTCGTTATGCATTATTTGTCAATTCATGAATTCGTTGTGATTACTTATCTTATGATTCATGATAATGATAACATTGAATTTATAACGGTTTTTATCATTTTTAGTAATACTTATTTCATTTTGTTGCTGTTGCTGTTACTGTCAAATAAAGCTGTAGCTTGATGTATTTGTGATTTCGGATTGTATTTGTTGAAAGAATGTCAATCGGAAACTTCGGAATGCAAAATGCTTATACATATGCTTATTAATTTGATTTCATGATTACGAATTTACGAAATAATTATAATGATCATTAATTTCGTTTCATACCTAAGTTAAGAATCATGCTTTACAATGTAGCCCTCTTCATGCATTTATATTATATTTAATCGATTTTGAAGATAAAACAATTTAAAACATTAAAAAGTTTTTCTTATGATTCATAAGCTTGGATTGTTGATTGTTCATAGTTCATAAGTTATGAACTATGAACAATCAACAATCCAAGCTAGAATTTCTAAAAGAAACACCAAACAAATCTGCAATCTTTTGTGAGTGAGTATGAGAAATGTGTACGAGTGGGTTCTTTGTTTGATAGATTCATATTTTACATCTTATACAAATCTACTAGACTATAACATTGACTTTTGGATATAAGTGAAGCAAGAGCACTACTTTTTTTACTACTTCACAAAAGACGTCTGCGTTTTGCTTGAGAGTATTTTTTAGTAGAAATGGACAAAAACATAATTACTTGGTTGAGAGAATGCAATGCATGAAATGTGTGTATACTTAGTAAGTTCTCTTTTTAGTAATGCATTGGATTTATCCCATATTCCCAAATCCCATCCCATATATATATCCCATCATATTCATATTCATAATCACATGATGATGGCCATACATTCTCTTGTATTTTGTTGATGTGGGATTGTGGGAAGAAAAGAAGGAATCAATGTTTACCAATACCTCAACATTTTTTGGAAGATATAACATTTTTAGTGTTAGTGTGACTGTGTGTAACAAAATCCCATTTTAGTTATGATTTCAGACATAATGATAACTTGGACTACGGGATTACGACAGACTAGTTTCGTCAATGGACGACTTCTTTTTTTAAGATGTTAACATCATTTACATTTGTGTCTTTATCAATGGTTTAAATATTATGGATATGAAGGACATTGGACATGGACAGGGGCTAGTTCTTTTTTGTTAATGCCTTTTTGTCACATTGTGATTATCTGAGTCATACACGCAAACTATGTGATCCGCCTTCGTTAATTACACAGTGAAGTATTCTGGAATTTTGTGCTGCCTAAATTGTGATGCTAGTCATCTCAACACTGCGCTGGAAAAAAAAATATGAATCAAATTGAGATAAAAATCTAATTGCAAATTTGGTGGAATAAGGGAACATTCCATCATTCAAGCCTATTTGAGAATTGAAAACAGTGCAGTGGCTTGTTTTAGTGCAGTACAATGAATGATGTTAGAGTAGTGTTGAAATGAGAAATTAGGACAAAATATTTTAATCAGGCAGGACAAAAGCAAGAAAAAAGAACAGATACTTTGAAGATTGTTTTGTTATCAAATACCAGGATCATGTCTATGACATTTGACATCTATCCATAGTTCTTTTTTTGGTTCAAGTATACAGATTTTAGCAGTATCTTTTTTGAAAAGTGCTAATGTGAATGCGAAACAGTAACGCATCGTTCTAGACCTGGAGTTTGCATGAAAGAATCCAGTTTAGTGATGTCCACTCTGTATAGCATTAGTATTTGTTGTTGCTAATCTTTTATCTACTTCAGCTTCCGGATGGACTTCCGGTGAATCGTGCTGGATAACATCTGGGCGCTTATTTTACGTACCGACGATTTACTACTTGTTTTTGATCTCTTGTTTTGCAACGAATGCCCTGTCTTTGGTGGTTGCACTTGGAAGTGTCGGGTGGTCTTGTTGTTAAGTATAAAGTGTAGATTAATACAAAAAGTTTGGAAACGTAGATTGTTTCACTTTTATATGAGCACCAGTTGATTTTAAAGCTAGTTCGCAAAAATGGGCTCGGTTTGGAAAAGATTGCAACGCGTGAATAAGCGAGCTGCAAAATTTAATTTAGTTATATCTTTTGAGGAGTTATCAGTGGAAGCAACGTCCAAATGGTCAGTCAAATATTGAGGAATGATAATAATATTTTCCTGATTTGTGAAATGAAATGGCGTATTAAATGGCAGGGTTTTCAAAATTTGTTTTTCAGGCAGCCGAAAAAACTTGGTATCACTTTGTGGAGAAGAAGTAGGAGGGTAACGGTTGAGCCTAAAATGTGGGAACCAACAATGAAAAATCCTTTAAAGGGAATGATCGTGTGGCCGATTCCAGAGAGCAAAGAAATAGCCGTTACCATTTTCAAAGATCCACGGACATCAGAATATGAAGACAAAGACTGGAATATTACGGTTGAAGATGTATGTACAATTAAAAAAGCTTAATAACTTATTTCTAATTTGTGCAAAATTATGCGTATGGAAAATGGTCAAGCTAAAAATATTTTTTAAATATTTTTGAAGGTCTCAACGGGAAAACCTCGTGCCCTTGCTACTGCCGCCGTAAATGTTAAGGAATACGCTTCTGAAGTGCCCACCCAAACCAGCTCAGAACTTAGATTGAAAGTTATGTCAAAAAAGATTGTGTCCGCTACAGTGAAGTTTACAGTTTCCTCATGTTTTATACGTGAAGGGAAAGCCACGTAAGTTGTTTTTGTACGCTTATATTTTATTTGATTGATTGTAGATTATTGGTTAATTAAAACTGTTCTGATTATTACTTGGTTGTAGAGATGAGGATATGCAAAGCTTAGCTAGTCTGATGAGCTCTACCCAAAATGATATCGCTCCTCTCGATGATTTTGACGGAGAAGACGATGGTAAGGATATTTTAAATGTGTCTGGTAGCTTTTCCCATTTTTCATTTCCTCAATGAGTTTGAATTTTTAACTTTTTCAAATATTGGTATTA
>JAQIWN010001797.1:0-18610 GCA_034699025.1 Entomobrya cf. arborea Gr-Col-00668
ATCTCTAATTGATCAGATAAAGCAATTAAATCATTTTAATGACCGGATAAGCTAGTAGGGTTTAGTTTTATACTACTCATGTCCTACAAAGAAAAGGCGATATGTCACCATGTCATTCCACACCAATCCACCAACCCAAAAAAAGACAGATATAAATATACATACAATATTTGAAAAAGAACGTCCAAATATTTTACCACTAATATCCATAAATTTTACATGCAACTTTAATGTACTACTTTTTTTTCTGTATCTCGAAACTAATCTCGGCAACACGTGTTTGTCAGTCCATCAAATTACTATGCATGTACTCTATATTAAAATATATATTCCACACCGGTACTTCAACACATTCGTTTTACAACATTCACTCTAATAACATCACAGCACACACAGTATTACTTACTATTTTCTTATTAGATTTTCATGTGATATGATGTGATGATGTAAAATAAATAAGCTGCCATTACAATAACAGCATCTTTTCTTTTTCTTTCCCTCAACCTACATTATTTTAACTCATTCGTCCTATTATTCTCGTTTTCTGTATATCTCTCAAAATTTCATCAAGAATATCTTTTCTCTCTTTTTTACTCTTTATTTTATATCTCTCCTTATTCCATTTACACTTTCACCAATCCCCTATCCGCAATAATGACAGAACCCTTTGGCAAACACCACCTCTTCTCCTTTTTTTGTCTTTCTTTTTTTCTAGATTTGATCGATACCAAAACGATTATTTAAATATTCAGTCAATACGTCAATTACATTCTTACCATCATCAACAGCACGCTTTCCTGAGAAAAAATGTTGTACAACTATTAACACCACCATACACATATGCATATATAACTATTTTTCTCTTGAACACTTTTCTTTCTCCAACATGGTTGGCTGAAAAGTACTGACAAATACAAGGTTTGCAACAAGAACAACACGACGCTGCTAAGTTAAGTCTTATTATTTAAGAAAGGGACCTATTCTCATCACAAAGCTAGTCCTCTATCATGTTCGTGTCCATTTTTTCCCCGACTAACTTTACTACAGACTTGCTCTTCTCTCCCCCCCCTACGACCGCTAACCCAAAAAAATGTTGTAATGAATACACACATACAACAACATAACCAAAGTGTTAAACGCTATAACGTTTAGTTTTTTTTTGGTTGCATGTAATTCAAAACCTGCTTATATCTATGTATGTACGTAAGTTTGCCTCCTTGTCCCTTTCAACACCGTCACCATCATCACACTTCAAAACAAAATAGGTTGAGCAGCAGCACCGTTTCTTCTTCTTCCAACCCAAGAAATTGGAAAGAGACACGTCAGCCTGAGCTGGAAAGGGAAAAAAATGGGAATTGGCAGCTACAAGACACTTTAATGGTGTCTCCCTATCCATGTCCATAAACATCCATACACACATGCACATATACACATAGATATTATGTACCACTCAAAAATACATTCTATCAATCTATCTACTTATCTGTCCATCTCTTTTCTCTCTTTTTTTTCTTTTCCACCACACCACCACCACCCACTTCAACAACCACCACTGTAAGAAAGGAATTTTAAAGGTGAAAAAATACATAGATATACATAGAAATACAGATGTACTTACAAAAAAAACTAATATCGATACTTACCACAACACACTTATTATTATGTATATATAAAATGTTTACTTGACAACGACGCCATCATTGCCAAAAAAAATATACCCAGCCAATACTGCACTTCAACTTGAAGAATAAGCAGAAAAAGCTTACTTTTTCCTCTTTCTTTCTCTCTGTCTCTTTCTTCAGCCAAACCATTTTTTCTTGATAGCTTTTGAGTTTGTCTTTTTCTGTCTGTCTTGTTGTTTGGTTGGTGGTGGTTGGTAGATGATGATTTCAGTGTGTTGATGTGTGGATTTGATACAAAGTAAGGCGAGTGGCGTGTCTTTTTATTTTCTTGGAATCGTCAGCACATCAAATCATTTTAAAAAGAGAAGGAGAAATCTCTATAAAAGATTAGCTAATGGTGATTCAAGTTGTCACTCAACTTGTTTAAGTTCCCTTTCCATTTTTTTTCTTGGAAGGTGGTTCTGTCAAGAGAGAAAAAGAAAGAGGTACCTTTAAAGGAACAAGTGTGTTTGTGTTTTTATTTGTGTATGTACCTTACTTACTGAACTGCTAGTGAAAATCCCTGGTGGGATTAATAAGTCCTTTTTTCTCGCCCCAGTGAAATCTCTACAAAAACCCAGTGGCTTGCTTTTCTTCTCCATTTCCCATTTTATGTTCATAAAAAAGGACACACCAACAAACAAGACACAAGTAATAAAATGTGAGTGGCATTGCATTGCAACGGTAGAAAAAAAACTTTTTCTCTCTTGAAAGTCTAGTGTAGTGTCTACTAGGAAACTTGAACAAAAAAGAAAAAAAAATGCCTTGCCATACAAAATATTTAATATACAGAAATACACTATACAAGTTACATACATTTCCGGAAGTGTAAAAAAATATTTCTACTTGATCACCAATATTATTTGGTTTCTATATCTATACAATAGGCTACCATTATAAAATATTAAACTCTCCAGGTGGTCTGGCCTTTTATTTCCGTGGCATTTTTTTGTGCCAGCAAGACAATATCTTATCCTAAAAAACTTTTCACCTTATAGAAAAAGGAACCTTGTCGCTGTCATCAACTAATAAAAATATAATAGAAACCAAGAGAAAGCCAGCCATCGAAGCAAGCAGTGGTGGTGGAGGTGGTTTCGTGAAAAAAAAACCACTGAAGACCGCTGTTGAGGGAAAAAAGTTTTTTTTCTTTTTACTTATCTACCTTTTAAAATCCTCTACAGCTTACATACATATTACTCATTATCTATAAAAAAAATCAACAGGTTTGTAAAATATATAAAAAATATTCAACTGCTTCAATTTTTTTTTTGGTATATGTAACATAAGTACTTGACATATTTTTTTGTTGAACTGACAACCAAACGGAAACTCGCTTGATGGGGTGAACTGAAACAAAAAAAAAGTAGAGCAGAGAAAATAATCCAAAGCAAATCATCTACCCAATTTTGTAGGGTATCGAGGGCTGATTTAATGAAATTTGCATAAATAGCATAATATTTATTCATAGAAATGCATAATGTTTTGAATGTATGAATCGGCTGTCTACCTCTTTTTTTCTCTGTTTGGCTGAATGAGTGAGATTGTAAAAGAAATATAGGAAGTGTACTAACTGCATACATACATATTTAAGGAGATATATGCTATCTGTGTAAATAATCCTCTCATCATCAAATTATATTTTTTGGAGGTTTTCTCTCTCTTTCCTTCCAATGCACATTTACCTAACTGTATTGCGTTTCATTTCCCATCTCACAGTTCCCAGTCAACCTGTCATTCATTTCATTTTCTGATTCTCTCTCTTCACTTGTGTCGTCCTCTTGTCTTCTCTTGAATATGACTATGCTTGAAATGTGAGTGTTTTGTTGCTCTGATGCTGTGAAAAATAGAAAATGGCTAGATGGATGGATGAATGGGTCTGGCGGGAGAAGGATTTTGTGTTTTATGAAACGAATTTATTTATTCATTTCCATTTTGTCCTTGTCTTTTTCCCTCTGGTAGCTTTGCTTTCCCTTTTTCTATTTCCAAAGTCTAGTCACTTTCTCCTCACTTACAAACACGAGAAGTGTTTATATTTTTTATTGTTTTTTCTTCCAATTCTCTCAAAACTACCTCTCTCGCTCTCTCTCCCTCTTTCATTGTAGACAGAGAAACTACGAATATTTATACAAAAAGAAAATTCCAGTTAACTTATATAACAAACGTCATCATAGCTCGCAATTTTCTAGTAATTCACTATTTCATATTTTCTCAAAAAGACTTTATCAAAGATTATTCATTTTCCACAAGCTCATCTATCTCTTTTTAAATCAGACCACTATTTACTTTTTCTAGGAAACCTATTATTATTTTCCCATAAAACGTTACCATTTTGATACCTATGTGAAAAATCCTTTTGTAAATAGAACATTAAAGTAGAGAACTTTAACGTACGCTACAAAACACTATACTGTTAAAGAGTTACATTTCTTCCAGAAATGAACATCAAAAGTAAAAGGAGTAAAGTCGGGATATATTGAAAATAAAAAATCTTTTTTCACTGCTTTGTTGATCTGTGTTCATAGTTCAGAGATGTTCATTCAAGTGTCAACACAATTACCAGCAAAAATGCTGTATTACTACTGTCCTTGCAAAAAAATCTTTTTGCACTATTCACAGAAAAAAAACGAAAGCAAAGAGAGAAATGAAAGATAGACAGAAAGAGAGAATCTTTTCTTCTTCTTCTCCGTCTTGTTGAAAGAGTCTACTGACTTAAGATTGGAAAAGCACTGTGAACGAGTAGATCTCTCGTGAAGCATTATTATTTTTGCTCAATGCAATCATCCCACTCTTGTTCTTAAATATCAAGTAAAGAGGAAGAAGAAGAAATTAATCAGGGGAAGAAAATGGGAGCACAAACTTTTTCTTGAGAGAAACACACTCACACATACAGGAAGACTATATCATATCATTATTATTTGTTATTGTACCAAAGTGAGTCTCTCTCTCACTCTCACTAGCTGTCTTTCCGTATAATATATTATCAGCGAAGTAGTTGTAGTAGTAACAGCGTCATGGCATGTGAATCATGTGTATCACAAGCAATAAAAACACTGATGTTGCTGCTGCCCTTCTCCCCATAGCTAATATTTAGACTAGATTGTAGACATATTATGTATAATATATATATTTTATGTACAAGGAAATCTACTTCTTGAGAGACAGTAGAAAAGCCAGTAAAATATCCAGAAAGAGAGAGAGAGAAAGCGAGAGAAAAGACACAGGGTTTTATAATAAATTTAACGCTACATTACTCACTCTCACTCGTTCCTCCATTTCCTTCTCTTGTTTCTCCGCTGCTTTTCTCTTTACAAGCCATGTAGTCTACTCCCAAAAATAAAAAGACAAGAAGGAGAAAAAGAAGTAGAGTAGTCGTAGTTGTGATGCAGCCTCAGCTTTTCTCCTTATAGAAGATGGAGAAGAAGAAGAATAAGAGGAAAAGCAAACAAGAAGCTGTGGATGTGGTGGTGATGGCGGCAGAAAATGGCATGCGATGACGACAAAGATGGTATTCTCCTCTAAAGAAAGGCAGCCGAGGTGGTGGTGAAAGTGAAAGAATCGAAGAAAGAAAAACAAGAGTGTGCTCTGCATTAATGGTATTATTATTCGCTGATGATGATCATGAAGATGGAAATGATTTTGCTTGAGGAAGCAGTTCGTGTTTCTATATTTTATTTTTTCGGAGGAAAGCTGAAAATTACATGTAAAAGGGAGAAATCAAGCAATAATAAAAAAGTAAATAGCGAGAAAACAAATATTTTGGAGAACATATTCAAAAGAAAGTTTTTTTATCAAAAAAGGGAGAGAAAACTGTGCGGGGAAGCGCTAGAAAAAGGAAATTGGTGTAATAGTGTTACACACGATGTCTATCTGTATATATACATATGTATCTCTTTTGTTTTTGTTTCACTATTTGTTTTACTCAGCCAACCGTGTGAGAACAAGACGAAAATGACAATGACGAGGAAATCATGTAGATAATATGTTTACCTAAAAAATAATCAAATCAAATAGATTCAACGGAAAGCGGATAGCATGGTTCAATGACAATTAATTATTATAATTTTGTAATAATTTATTTGCACACATGGGTTTTGGGAAACCTTAAAAAATAGTACAATAGGCATTTGGTAATATGTTTTTTATGCTTAAAATTTCTGTTGTGAGTTTTCTGTTTCTTCTTAATGCCAAATTTATACACGTACTCAGCAGAAGTTCCCATGAGTATAATAATTAGGTAATAATAACATTTCCAATGATTTCATTACAAGGCGTAAAACAAAAGACTTTTCTCCTCAACTTTTCTCCTAATAATAACAAATTGGTTTATAACGTATTATCACGACTTTATCATTTATAGCAAAAGCTTGCCAATCTCTTTCTCTCTCTTAACTTATGTGTAATAAACTGCTTTGTTGATTCATCCCGAAAACTAGAATAATGAATTATTACCACTTTTCCCATATATTCTTACAACCAGCAGCAGCTACTACCTTCCTTTTCCCCGTGGCCAAAAACACTAGCAAGCCCTTCCACTTAAAATAGCATATTTTACTACCAGACAAGAGAAACTATTGAAAAGTAATTAATTCCCTTAACAAACAAACAAACATTTATTCATACAAAGTATATAACCACCATGTTATGCATTCTACCCTCCAAAAAAACATTTTCCACATTGGTCTCCACTTTTCCTATTTTTATCCAGTATGGCCGGGTCGGGTATGTTGCTGCTCCATTAGTCAAACTTGGAAAATGGAAAAGTTTTTTTTGTGGTTGGGTGACATGACGGTAAATACCACCACCACCATCCCATCATCATCACAGTCGAAGTAGCAGAACTATCACTCTTACTGCCGCTTCCTTCTTTGTAGATTTTAATCTCATTTCGTTGCACACAAACACACTAAAAAAGACACACATCCTTGTAGTCAAAGCTATAAAACTAGGGGAAAAAGAAGATTGATAAGCTGACGAAGACAAGACAAAAGTTTTTTTTTTTGGTTATAACATTTCCATCGACATATCACACGTCTGCTGCCTCTCTCTTTCATTTTGATTAAATTAGCAATTTTTTTTATACTGTTAAGCTTTCGATGTATGTCTACCAACAACACCAACGTAAGACGTTTGAGTGTCTGTTAAACACGTCATCCAAAAAGTGCTAGGCTTTTTTTCTACGTATTTAATAATAATCATAATAATAGCATTATTTTCCAGATGATAAAAAATAAGTAGTGTGTTTGCTGATCACTTCAACTGATGATGTGCTTAACTCCTACGTGTATTATATAATTCTAAAAGGGTTTCATTAAAATAAATAAATGCGATTACTCCATGTGAAATAATAATCTTAAATATAATGCTAACAATTAATGTACATTTGTTCTTTTTATTTTTTTCTGTTTGTACAGCTAATAGAGAAGATAACCAACCAGCTCTTCTGGGGGAAAAAGCACTTTCTCTCGTGACAACACTTTCACTTGAATATCATATCTGTCAACATTCAGAGAAAGCATATCTTGAGAAATTTCTTTGGAAGGAAAATAGGATAAAGTAAAGTGGGGCATCATGATACCCATTCTACTTGCCATGGGATGCCTCACCGGCATCCAAAAGAATTGTCCTCATCCTACACCCATTATGAACTGTAAGAAAATAATGGATTTTTTCCTCTTAAAATAAATAGTATTTTTCTTCTTTTTCAAATATCAATTTTTGGAGTGAAAAATGGACGGTGGTGCTAATATTGATAACGCATTGTCAAACATATATACCACTTTACAATGACCCACTTTTTAGAAGGAAAAAAATGACGGGCAAAATCTTTTTTTAAGCGGTAGGAAAACACAACGTAAATGAAATGAAATAAAATAAAGTGCAAAACCCAAGATAAAAAAAATTCTACGGCTTAAATTCATCTCATCTTTCAATTCGAAAAAAAGTTAATGGACTTTAAGCAAAATTTTTTGTATGTAGGCGCACCTACACACACAGAATGAAAAAAAGTTTTGCAAGTTTTTTTTCCAACTCCGTTAAAAAAAAGTTTAACATGCGGGCAATATTTTTTGAGCAGAAGTCTTTTGAAAAACCGCATCAAACCAAAACTCAGTTACACGCCTACTTATGCAAATAAAACATTAAATACACAAGCACACATTCAATATTCATTCAAGTGAAAAAAATGATGATGATAGAAAACGAATGAATGTATCATAAGTATATTTATTATTTTTTTGGTCGGTTTGTTTTCTTGTAGGTAAAAAAAAAGATGGCCAATACGACTAGAAAAAAATCTTTTGTATGTTGGTTTTCCTTCAAGTTCAGAAATCGGACCTAATATGTTTGTATTTATTGAGCCTCCAGTTTAAATGTTTCTGGGGGAAAATAATGAGGTCATAAAATTTACTTCTTTTCTAATGCATCCCATTAATTTAAAAACCATGAGGAGTACCTAATCAAAATATATCATACTGATTTATTGGTTGTATTAGTATTGAATACTTAAAAATATACTCTTTTATGTAATGAATGGCCCCTTCCTTGTAGTAAAGTTGTTCATAAATGAATGAATAAATAAGGTTGTAAGGACTCTAAAAATAGCTGGCGCAGAAACTAAAATTAAGAGGAAACTATTGACCAGTCTTCCTTTTTTTAAGTTTGAAAATACATATCACCGACATAATAAGAAAACGGTTCTCGATAGTGCCATCCGATTTTTTTTGGGGTAAAATTCTTGAGTAATCGAAGTGAGGTGAGTTTTTTTTCTGGAGAGTTGGTGAAGTGTACAATTTTGATGCTTATACCACTTAGCCATCTTGGCAGATCTTAGAAGAAAACTGTGTCTCAAGTTTTGCATGCGTGTAAGCCCTCATCTGCGGCTTGCTCGGGAAAGAGCGTCTGGCCTGAAGGCTCTCTCCAAAGTTTGATGAAACGTGAACCCAATCCCGTCTTCGTCTATTTCTACTTTTTTCTCATTTCACATCCCTTTTTTTCTTATACCAACTTTACTACGTTTCTTGCTTGCATGTGTTTTCAAGGAAAAAAATCGCCAGCAAACTTTACTTTACATTTAACAAACAGTTTTTACTTGTTTGATTGATTACGTCTCTGTCTGTCCGTTCCTCCCAGTTTATACCCATATTTGACAAAGCTTAATTTTATTTTTTAGTCGACTTTGCTACATCCGGTTTCCACACAAAAAACTTCATTTTTTTCCAATTTCACCCGTGTGTGTAGTGGCCTACTAAAATTCAAATATATTTTGTTTACCATTCATGCGGGTTTCTTAACATTTATACTTTTTACTGCTTCCGGAAAAAAATAAAACGTGGTTCTTTTTCTGTTTCTTTTTTTTAAAGGTGAATAATAATTCTTTATTTTGTATGCATCCTCTTCTCTGCTTGCTCTAGCCTAGCCATCTTCCGAATAAAATCAACAAATCGTCTGTTTTTTTCTTCGTATCTCATCATCATCATCGTCATCGCCATTTCCATATACCAAAAGCACACACGTTACAAATATTTTTTTCTTAAGAAAAAGAAACGAGGTTAACCCTTCCATTCCCTCCCTCCCTCCACTACTTCATTTTCTCGTACGTCTTCTTATTTTTCACTGTGACAATATTAGTCTTTCGAGAGAGAAAATGGAAGGGAATGACAAAGTGCTCCATTTACTTCTTTCTTCTTCTCCTTGTCTTGTACTGCCGAAAGGTCAGACAAAAAAATCCTCTGTGCTCCTCTTTTTCTCCAACAAAATACCTTCACAACTCTTGCGTCAAACTACAAAAGGCGATCCTTTTTTATTTTTTCTTAAACAGAAAATATAAATCGTGACTGGCTTCTTTTTTTTTGCAATAAACGAATAAGTCGAGAGGATGATGGTGAAAATTGAGCTTCACAAACAACAAAAAAATACATGTACATAAGTCAAAAAGAAACTCCTGTTCTTTTATATCTTTTTCGTTTTACTTTGGTGTCCTATTTTTTTGCAAAAAAAAATCCTTGTCGACTTGACTTGATTTTTTTTTGTTAGTGGAGTAGAGTTGATAGTGGAAAAAAATAAAAGGAAAAAGTTGATAATAGAAAATGGAAAGATAAAGTAAATGTATTTTTAAGAGGGAAAAACTAAGTACATAATTGAGCTTTCTGAAACTTGCGTTTGAAGATATTTTTTTTAGAAAAATAAAAGAAGACGAACATTTGAGAGTAGAGAAAATTGCACAGATAAGAAAGTGAACAGGTAAAGGCAAGTGAATGATGAGAAATGTGGGTGATGAGATGGAAAAAATGTTTGAAGAAACTCAGATGATTAGATGACTGTTTAAAAAAAGAGGTTTGTTGAAAGAAGTAAGAAAAACCTTGGATTTTCGGGATAAAACTCGAGGCTGAATGTTGTGTAAATTTGTCTAGGCTAAATAAACATCTAGTTCTTTATTAAATGCGAAGAAGTAGTACTGCAACTTAATATGATCATCGAAAGTTTTAAAATTGAATTAGTTAAAGTTTGAAAGTGATTGTTTAGCTCATTTAAGAAAAGCAAAGAAACAACAGGAAGTTAACACATTTCATTATAGTATTGCTTAAACGTTTTCTTATACAAAATGGTACACAAGACAGATTTTCATTCTACTTTATACTTAGAAATAAATGAGCTGTTATTATGCAACAGCACAGCCAAACTAATTGATCTATAATTCAGTAATTGATTGCTCAATAAAACGCAGCCAAATCAATATAAATGCTTTAAAAAACTTTTAACTTGGAATTTTTATGCTTAATCCCAACATTAATGCACCCTTTTTTACTTAATTACTTCTGAAATAATGGCTTTTGAAATATATTCATAAATAACCCCAATAATAGCATAACCAACAATTCATTAAAACAATGTCTAAAAGTTTACTACTAATTTTTTCCGAAATTTCAATAGTTCAAACTTTCCAAGCCAATCATGTATTGCCATTTACTGCATCTAGAAAAAAAATTCACCAACAAATGTAAAAAGAACCCAAAAAAACAATATTTTATTCAATTGCTCTCATGTTATGCAAATTATTCTTCCATTACCATCATCCTCATCCTAACCACTTTCCTTATTATTTTTATTAGCCCCTTCTTTTCCATTTTTTTTATCTCTGCCCGCAAAGAAAGATTTGAGATGTAAAATTATTATATTTTTTGTCCCACTACAACTGCGGTTACTACAACCATTATTAAGTAATTGAAAAGAGTAATTTAGCTCCTCTTGTTGTCCTTAAAATAATAGCTATTTCACAAATACTACAAGCTATCATCATCCATTATTCTCAGAGTTTTTCACTTTCACAAGATCCCTTTTTAAGAAAACATAAAATAAAACACGTCTAAAGAACTCTCTTCTATTTTATTTTTTTTGTAAATCCTCCCTCTTCTTGTTCTTCTTTTACTACTATTTTATTTTGTGTGTGTGCTTACATAAAAAAAGCCTGATTATGTACTTTTATCTCTGCATAGAATACAAAACAGCAAAAAAAAATATTGTCAACTTGAACATATTTAGTAGTAAAGTGTAAAGCAACAGTAAATAATTTTTGAGGTTTAAAATACCAATTGAATTTTACTCAAGAAAACTAAATTATCTTTAAGTACGCTTTGTAGTTTTTTGTCTGTCTGTCCACTCAACTGACTGGTATGGTTTTGCTTATTCTGCGAATTTACAACCGTTTAAACCCCTTCGAGTGCTTAGTTTGTTTATTTTGTGTTTTTGTGAGCGTGCATTAATATTGTTTAGTTTTTTGGAACACGTTTATTTTTAGATTTACACAATCCAAAAGAAAATATTTCAAAACAAGGCCAGATGTAATATGTGTGTGTGTGTGTCAGAGAGATGAGCTGTTATAAAACCGTTTTAGAATTATTACAGGGTTTTATACAATTTTTTTTCTTTCCAGGGAGTGTGTTGTAGTCTGGTGTGGGGAATGTGCTGGGGAATAAATAGTTTTACACTTAAGTTTTGACAGTTGTTTTGCCACTTTCTCCTTTTTCTACGAGAGGAATAGTTTTGTGGGAAGCATTGTGTTCAACCATCTACTCCACTTCACATCTTCCAAGTTATATGGTCCCTTTCTCAGTCAGTCTATTCTCCTTTCTCCCAACATTATTCAACAGAGTACATCATAAAACGAATAATATTAGTAGTATAGCCCCACCCCATCCACACCTCCCCCTTGAACTAAAAACGAAATAAAATTTCATGCCAATTTATGACAATCATAAAATCTTACAAAGAAAATCCCCGAAATATCCTGTACATACATACATTTTATGAAACTCATGTCGTGATCATCATCACCATCATTAACCCTTTCACTACATCAGAACCTAGTAAAGTAATTTTACCCAAAAACGGCTCACGTTCCACTTCCACCACTACCACCACCACCTATAATAAATACAGTGGTAAAACAAGCTAGTTAACAAATGAGAAAAAGTACGTGAGTGCTGACTGCTTGGTTAGGTTTCTTGCTTGCAAGAGGTGATAAATGATGATGGGGACAGTGATGATCATAGTGTCTACCTGAACTTTCCCGTTGACACATTCCATTGCAATCACACACACTTACCTTCTCTCCACATTTTCTTCTCTTGTTATGGTTTTCCTGGTGAAAAGCGTGAGAGAGAGAAAGTCAAGTTAGTAAATGACGCGGCCGTGGCTATTTCTTTCTTCTCTCATCTGACTGAACAGTATGCCATACCATTCCTAACCAACAAAAGCATACTTTTCTCTTGACTTGAACTCAAAAACCAGCTTGCCACACACATACGCAGTAAATTAATCAAATCACGCTTCACTGCTCTCCATTCCCTCCACCTCTACGTTTACCTCCCCCTACTTCCCTCCGAAAAGACAAAAGGGAAGTATAGGCATATTTCTCAAAAGACGAATAAGAAGAAAAAAAATCTCAACCAGTTGCTCTTTCTCGATTTCTCTACCTCATGTATTTATCCAGATTTATTTTTATTATGTAATTTTTTTTTGACACAGATCAATTGAAAAACATTTGGAGTCCCACAAACCCCTTCTTGTCAAGAAACTATCAGTCACATGGCTACTGGGTTCGGAATGATTCTGCAATTGACCACAGGCTCCTGGTGGGCAAAACTATACGCGTTGCTATGGTTAATGTAAGTGATCAAAAACTATATTGTTTAAAGTGAAGTAATAAATACATATACAATTTTGATAATAATTTATTTAATATATCCACAGGAAACACCATTTGTCGTCGACACCATGAAAGGTAACAATAGTTTTACCGGCGTTGCCCGTACAATTCTTGGGGTATTCCGAGAAATGCTGGGTTTCGACTGGGAACTAGTTTGGGCTGAAGATGGTAACAATGACGTTGGAATCTGGGATGAAAATACGGGGAATTTTACTGGTGTGCTTGGACTGCTACAATCGGGGGTAAACCTTCATTGCTCATTCCAATCATCAAACTTACATTCACATCTCTTCTGAGAAAAAAATTACCATTTCCCAATTAAGCTTTTGTTGTACTGCTCTCTATTTTCCCTCCACCAGCCTAAATCAAGAGAAATTAAATCATTTGTGAACTTGCATTGTTCACCAACCATTTACCACCGTTCAATAATTTCCCATGTAGAACACCGAAAATTTACATGTTAATTTGATTAATTTCACCCAAAAAGTTATCTAGTTGGAACGCTAGTACCTATCAACCCTCCGCATACACACTAATAAACCAAGCAAATTTCACACATTTATTATTATTATTTCCCACTAAAACTTTTTTTCCATACATTAAAAAACCAGCGTGTAGAGAAGTCACATTAATTGAATTTATTATCCCGCTTCCAGTTTCTAGAAGCTTTTACAGAATAATATAACGTATTGTGGTACACACGCCCAAAAAAAATGGCTTACTCGTAATTTATGACAATTATTATTATTGCTTCCTTTTCTCTATACATGTTTTTGAATGATAAAAAATAATAAAAATCCTGCCATCTTCTTTTTTTTCTCTCGCAACACTGTGTAGAAAGCGGATATAGCGGTAACATACGTAAGCATGCTGCCCAAACGTCTAGAAGCCTTTGACTTTTCTCGCCCATTTGGAGAGGAAAAGTGGATGATCATGATGAGTCGCCCTCAGGAGACAACTGATGGGGATGGACTTATCGCTCCATTTCAACCAGAGGTACAGTAATACTCATACAACAATACATTACACTCCACTTACATTTACCTTTTATCATCCTAAAATTGTTCAAGAGTCAACTTGGAAAAAATTCATTGAAAAAATTGCGGCTCCAGAGAGAGAGTTTTATAAGTGTATTCCTACTTATTGTGGAATATATTCTCGTTTTTTTTTGTATCACCATATCATCTTCTTATTCTTTGCACATTTGTAACCCTTTTTTTATTTTCCCTTCTTTTGCCTCAAGCTAGCTTAAATGATGATGATGATCATGAGATGATATTACAGGATATTATCCTTCCTATTTGTAATGCATGTAAATCTGGAACACGAAAAAAGTGTACAACTTTTATGTATTTTTTAAGCAAAAATTTTGTTCAACAAAATAGCACACGTACATGATGTGAAGCTTTTAGAGTTTCGTTTTGGTTACAATTCACATTTGCATAGCTACAGTACAGAGAGTACAGTGGAGAGATTTAGGTTTTTTTGGAAAAGAATAATAACCTTCTTATGCGTTTACATTACTAAATAAAACCATGATGATGAGGATGATGATAAATCGGAATGCCTTCCGGTGACGGACATACAAGAGAACCATAATCATCGTGATCATCATCAATGTACTTTTTTTCCCATTGCACGTTTTTGGATTTCTTGTTCCACTTGGTATTATATTTCTGTCTGTATATTTTTGACTACGACTAGACTTTGACATGGTTGCATAATATGAGTATGTTTGTTTACTTGGAAAATTACATAGGTGATTGTGAAGGACCTAAAGTAACATGTTCATCTTTGACTCTTGATTTCCATCCCAAAATAGTAAGAATAATACGTAGAAAAATAAAGCTTACCACCACTACACTGGTTTGAGATACTATTGTATATTTTTGAATTGGAAATCTTGAAATTAAAAAAAGTTTTTCTCAGTTGGCTGTGATAATAAGATAGGTGAAGGGATTTAGGAAATTTTTTGAATGGGGGTTGAAGGATATGAAATGCTTTGGAGAGGAAAGGGGGAAAAAAGGTAACGTATAAATAGAATCAATATAGATACTTTTTATTATGAAACTTTTCGGTTATTACCTGCCTCTTCTACTTGAAAGTTGGGAGAGAGCTAGTACAGAGAGTTCATTGAACATAAATCCGTGCTATTTGACTATCTCAAAGTAATATCGTTGGTCTCTGTGCCTATTTTTGGCCAAAATCTTTTGTGAAAATGATGATGATGATGACAATCTTGTTGGAAAACTTTATATATATATTTTTTGGTGCTCCTTTTTTCAACTTTTTTTTTATTTAAAAAAAAAAGAGTAAACAGTCATGAAGTAACCCAAGCCAGAGAGTGAGAGAGAAAGAATCAGATCAGAGACCAGAGGAGATGGATGTATGCACGGTAGAAAGAACCGAAAAATGAGAAAACTTTTTTCCTGGAAATAGAAATATGTACATGGGTACTGCACAGTCTTTGCCATTCAAGTAAAAAAAGTAAGAAGGATAATATGATCATGAGATAGGGAAAGAGATGATTTTGATACCGGATTTTTATTTTTTTTGAAAGGTTTCAGAAGAAAAAAAGTGTGTCGTGTTGTTTATGTGTATGTGTGTGCAAATATGATTGGGAATCCCACCGGAAGATCATGTTCATCTGTAAAAAACGAAGAAAAAGAAGGGGAAAGAAGCTTTTATTTAAGCAAAAGAAAAAAAAATATGTAGATACGATATTTTGTTCACTTGACTTTTGCTTTGAAAAATGGAGAGAGAAAATGCAGGGAGTCAAATGTGTTTTGGGATACTATTTTTATTTTGCAAGTTTTGTAGATTTGAGGATGATGATGATGGTAACGATAAGGAGGAAAGGCTGTAGTCGGGAAAATGTGAAAATTGAGGTGGAGGGAGAGGGGATGATAATGATGCCAGTGCATTGGGCGGGGATAGGGTATAAAATGCAGCAAAAGTTGCAGAAGTGATGGCGCTCTGTAATATGGCTAAGTGTAGAAGGTGTCTACTGGGCTGGGTGTGTGTTTCTTATTTTTGGAGCTGTGTTTTGGTGGCAGTGATCATGATGATGATGATTAGATGGTGGTTTGGGAAGCCATCCAAGAAAATAAAAATAAAACGGGAATCTCATAAAAAAGTGTACATGTTTTAGTAATGCACTTTAAAAAAAGCCTTCTCTGTTGTGCGACTCTCTCTCTTAAAAAATACAGGTATTTCCCAGGAAATATATGGGAGTCGGGAACTATGCCCAGTTGGAAACCGGATGTAGTAAAGTAGCCTCGTATATATTTTTACTGCTAGTATTTTTTTAAATTGAAGTACTAACACTAAGAGATAGGCTAAAATTGTGTAAAAAATAGTAAAGATTTACTGACCTGTGTTTTATACGTCTACAAGCATTACATTACATGTGCATATATGCATGCACATAAGTTTTCTTTGCCAACTTTTAGCTAAAACCAAAAAAAAGTGAAAGCAAACGATTTTAACCTTATTTTTTTTATTTCTCCCCCCACAAAAAAAATTCCAAGGCAAACCAAACCAAAGAAAAGCGTCAGCAGTAGCAGACAAGATGTAAAATTCCCCAGACCCCAAAAAAAGAGAAGCAGAAGAAGTAGTATGAGTTGCTTTACAATCAGCATCAGTTCTGGTAACCACTCTTTATTTTATATCTTCCAAGTAATTTTTATTTCGATTCCGTCCCTTCTCTCTCAACTGTTTGCTTTCTCTGTCCGTCTAGATGACTAAGGTCCATCACTCTTCTGTCTGCTTTCTCTTTAGTAGAAAACAGTCTGCCTGCCTGCCTTCTTGTCATTTATTTTATTTTATTCTTGAATGTGTGTGTCTCGCTTTCTCTCATGCATGCTGCCTTTTTTTCTGGCCTTAATGCGTAAGTAAAAGGGCAACGGGTGCTTATACATTTTTTTTTGTCTCGAAGAAACTCAAAAAGAAAAAGAAGAAAGTCAGCTGACAGGCTAATTCATTTATGTGTTGGCCTAAATGCCTTAAAAATGTGTTTTTGATGGTGATGACGATGACGAGCATGAGAAGAATGATAGACGGGGCACAAGTAAAAAAGATAGATGATGTCATACCTAAAGAAAAGGAAATTTTATTTCAATAAGACAAAAAGGGTTAAATGTATGTATGTCATAGATCCACCCGTATAGTGTGTAGTATACAGTTACAAAGTTAACTAATAAGAAAAAGCAGAGAAAGTCAGTGGATCTTGTAAAGTAACGTAACGTCCTTGTTTTGTTGGCGAGGTCCTTTCTCACCAGGGATCCTGTCAGTCAACATAGCTTAAGTGGAAAGACTTGGTGATTGCCCTCCTTTTCTTCTTTTCATCTATTTCAACTGAAACCAAACCATCCCTCTTTTCCCCCCATTCCCTCCACCACATAATATCCTCTCCTTCTCTCTTCCCTCCCAACTGAATCTGAATCTATCCGTTCATCTATCTATCTATCTATCCATCTGATTGTAAATCTTTACAAGATAAGTCTACGAAAGAAACCGCATGAATACAAGCAAGTGAACTAGCTTCAGAAAAGAGATTAAACTTGGAAAATAAATTGTCTTCTTTTTCCTTCTACTTTTCTACGTCTTTTGTCTCTCACTTTTTCATCATCCTTCTTACTTCTTTGGAATTTTGTCTTTCACTTTGCAAATCAGAAATTCACAAAATAAGTCAAGTAAGAGTTCATCTTGTGGTATGGTTAGTTGTTGGTATGGCCTCTTTACCCTTAAGGGGGTCTCCCTCTTTCTCTTCTCCCTGAGAAAAGTGCAGCAGCAAGCAAATACTTTTTAAAAATTTACGGTAGTAGTGGCAATAACAAAAAGGGAGAGAGAGACCTGACCGACCAAAAGACCATTTGTGTAATAGTCCTCACAAGGTTTATATAATGTTCTGCTGCAAGGCAATTTTTCTAGAAATACAAAAAAGTAAAAGTTAGTCAAGTAGTACATAAAGTCATGTTGCATTGCATGAGTGAATGAACGGATGGATGACTGGCTAATGGCTCTCTTTTCTGGTTATGTTCGGTTATGTGGTACTTGGTACAGACTACTTCAAATCCATAATATACAAGGATGTTATGCTGCTACACATTTTACATTAATTACACACTCACTCCCTCCTTTTGGTTGAGTTGACTTTCTCCGCTATGGTTTTTTTGGCATCGCATCGCCAACTCAACTCCTTCAGTCCAGTCTACACACAATCTTTACTGCTTCCACATGCTATTGTTGTTGTAAAGGAATTGAATGGTTGGATGGACGATAGAGTGAATCAGGCAACAAAACACGGATGACTGGGTGGATTGAATACCACTACCACCAGACCTGCTACAGCTTGAACCTAAAGAAAGATTACTTGTTTTTTGATCTCAATATACAAGCTCAGCAGTAAAGACTACACCTATTATTACATTCATGTATGTATGCATTTATTGTAAAGTGAAAGCACAAGCTTTTCATATCGTTTGGTAAAACGAGTAAGGTGACATAATAAAAACGCCTTGTGTCCTATACGCCGCTACTTGGCTTGACACTTACCAGGACACATTTCCCGTTTCTTTACTGATGCTCGCATTCATTTCCTTTTTGATGATAATGACTATGATGATCATCATCAACCGATTCACCACCACTACACTACCCAAAAGTGTTTTTATTTCATGAGATGATGATAATAATAGCCTTTGCTTGCTTGGATGATTGGGAGGGTGACTTGACTAGTGTGTGT